>JANHFL010006795.1:344361-364415 GCA_032468155.1 Oxyrhabdium leporinum | reverse complement strand
TTATATTATATTATATTATATTATATTATATTATATTATATTATATTATATATCTGTATGAAGATGTTTTTCCATTCTGAGATGGAAATGTTCAAATTTTGAGATGTCTTCCTAAGTGGTTGGCTTTGGTTTTGCAGATCCTCCTAAGCTTCACCTTGATGGCCTTGGTGATGGTAACACGGTAACAGTTGTCGCAGGAACAAAATTACGTCTTGAAATCCCTGTTTCTGGGGAGCCTCCACCAAAGGTTATGTGGAGCAGGGGAGAGAAGGTAAAATTGTAATTTAAACAAATACATCTTAAGTCCAATCTTTTAAATAAGTTATAATAAAATATACAATGGCATGAAAGGGATGGCAGTACTGCAGGTTAATTCTGCCAACTGCTGACTGCAAGAATTTGGCAGATTGATTCTCACCGGCTCAAGTTTGACTCAGCCTTCTATCCTTTTGAGATGGGTAAAATGAGGACCCAGATTGTTGGGGGCAATATGATGACTATGCAAACTGCTCAGAGAATGCTGTAAAGCACTGTGAAGCAGTAAATAAATCTAAGTGCTATTATTATTGTAAAGTATTCAGAATCTCTTTTACCAATCAGTTTCATGCATCTGAAGTAAACTCAGGAAGGGTTATAAGCTGCTAGAGTTGCAATCACATCTAACGATCCACTATCAGATAATTAGGTATATTAGGAACCATTCATAAAATATCACAGGTATCCAGAAAAGATAAAGGATAGAAGGGATAATTGGTATCCTTGGGAGATGACAAACAGGTAGTTACAAGTTCAAGTTACAACTGATTGGTTAGTTACCTGAAGTTACAATGGACCTCCCAATGGGTACTTATGATCTGGTTCTGAACTTCCGATGGCCACACACTTCTCCATAATCATGTGACTACATGATGGGTACTTGGCAAGAGGCCTGCATTTACAGCCATTTCCAGTCTCCATGGTCACATGATCACATTTTGCAACATTTTTAGTTCAGCAAAACTGGCCCATAGCAAACAATTGGTTTGATTATTGCATAAAGGTCATAAAATCAGGTCAGTCCCACAGTGAATCGCTTTACAACCATGATGGGCAGCTCCACTAGGATCATTCAGTCGAGGACAACCAGTAAAATTAGGAAAACATTAAGAATAGATCAATATTCTTTAAATTCTTTCTGTGAATTTCAGTCAACTATGAAGGATGTCCACAGGCAGTCGTAAAAAAAGCCAAGATGGTGTGATAAAAAATCCAGGCTTTGCATCTCTTTTTTATGTGTGATTGTGGGAAAGAATGAAATGTTTTGGGGAATATTAAGAGGCAGAATATTATATTTCCCCAAAGGAGAAATGGAGAAACATGCTCTTAAAGGCAGAAAGCAGCATAGTATTTCCTGCATAGTAAAACAGCCTCCAGCAGATGCCTGGAATCTTTAGAGATGGATATTTTGTGCCAATTAAGAAATCCAGCCCACACTATTCACAAACAAAACACCTTCAGCCACAGTTCCCCCAGGCTGAGATTAAAATTTATATCTCCCACACAAATTCTAAGAACAGGACATGACCTTTAGGAGATAATAGGATTAACCCACCACCATTGAAATAGCAAGACACACAAAAGCCCCTTCATTGTACAATCCCAAAAACAGTTCAAACTTCAAAGTCACAGAAACCTATAAAGATCCATCCACTCATTCAACTAATTTGCCAGCTGTCCCAGAACTGCATGCTGTGGTTCCTGATTCTAATAAACAGAATCCTTCTTTCCAATCCACCTCCATTTTATTTCCAGCACCTTTCTCCCATCTTGGAACCGGATCGGATTTTTTCTTCCAACATGATGCATAAAAAATAGGTAGAACTTCAAACATACCATCCTCACTGGCATGCTGGTTTTTTTTTTACCATACCCAGCAGATAAGACTGCCTACTATCGCTCTTTGTTGCTAGACCATTGTTTCCTAAATGTTTTGAAAACACTCATAAGAAAACGCAGGTAGTCCTCGGTTAGGAACTGACTCATTTAGCAACTCTTCACAGTTATAACCATGATGCAAACCAATCCTTGACAGGTCTGTAAAGCCAACTTTGCTGAAGTCGGATCACAAACACAGTTGCAGTTTCACTTATTGATCACTTTTTTAAATGACTGAATTGTCAGTCCAATTGTGGTCACTGAATGAGGACTACCTGTACAAGTGAGAAATATTGCTATACATTAGCATGCAGTATCAGCACTTCCCTAATGCATGAGCGGGGAGATAAATTTTAAGGATGCAAGTATTTTTCCAAGGGGAATTCAATAATATCTGTGACTGGGCCTTGGGCACAGTGGAATATGTCTTGCAAAATAACCATTTATCAAAAGATAAACTGGGAAGATTGCTGCTCCCCCAAGTTTTTCTTTATTAGCTCAAGTGATTCCCCCCCCCCACTTTCTCAATAAACAGATATGCTTTCAAATCAAGATTAAGTGGCAATCATGTACTTTTAATTGTGCTAAGAAACATCTGCCTTGAGGGCACATGTTAAGCTGCAAATAGTCTTTAAACATAAAGATGTCTTGGTGGCATGGTGCTTTGTTTTATGGCATGCCAGCCTCTCATTTTGATTTTAAAAATTAAAAAAACAAAAAGCATTGTTAAAGTAAGCACAAAGCCTGAAGTATCAGGAATGAGTCCATGGTGTATCTGACAAATTCCTTGCTACATTTGTGCAGTTTCCATATGATTTATCCTAATTCAATTCTGATTGTCAATCCTCTGGTGATTTCTAATCCCCCTCCCCTTTTTAAACTATTTTTCTTCCCCTACCCTATTCCCTTTTGCAAAATGATTGACAGTGGATCATGGATTCTGCATCCAGAATACGGGCAGAGAATTACCCAGACAGCAGTTGTTTGGTGATTGATTCAGCTGAAAAAGATGACTCAGGTTCTTACAGAATCATGCTGAAGAATGAAGCTGGAGAAGACTCCGCTCACATCAATATAAAAGTAGTTGGTAAGTCAACACAGGGCATGACTTTTATACTGAAGTAGCACCAACGCCCTTCCTATTTCAGCCTTTTCCAAAGTGATGCCCTCCATAAGTGTTGTGACTGCAAACTCCTATAATTCCCAACCAGCATGAACATTGACCTAATGACTTAGAATTCTGCAACAAAGTCTATTTTCAGTCATTTTAAAGGGTGTTGCTTTAGCTTTTCAATAGCTGTGAGTTAAAATAGGACTCTAAGTGACTTTTTCCCCCCAAATGAATTTCTTTCTAATTTAGTAGAGATTTCATCCTGGAAACCTCAGCAACTTTAAGTTGTGTGGACTTCAATTCCCAGAATTTCTGGCTGAGGAATTCTGGGAGTTGAAATCCATACATTTTTAAGTTGCTGAGAAACATTGATTTAGATTATAACATTTGTAACATTTCGTTAAACATTATCTCTTTAATGAAAACCTGATGTGAAATCCCAACTAAATACGTCTTCAACCCAATCTTATTGAAATCAATGGGATTTAGCTTATTTGTGGTTAATTTAAATTCCATAATGTAAGTGACTTTGGATTTTTTTAAAGTGAGTCTGGATATTTGCTCCAATATAGCTGTAAGTAATTTCGTCTGAGATGAACAAAAATATTTGCTTTTCCAATAAAACTCTAACAATTTAAAACTTCTAATTGCAACAGATATTCCTGATCCCCCAGAGGCACCCAATGTGATTGAGATAGGAGAAGACTGGTGTATTATGACCTGGGAACCTCCAGCCTATGATGGCGGATCTCCTCTGTTAGGTATGTAGACTGTTTATTGAAACTGGTATTTTAATGATTTTGTAGAATTATTTGGTGGCTCTTTGAAATGGAAGTATACACTATTCATAAGCAGAAGGGTTTCAACTGAGAGTTTTTGCTCAAGGAAAGGTGTAAGTTATATTATTATCATTATTTAGATGGCATGGACGTGACCAAGTGAAATAGGTCTTCTGAAAGTACTAAACTTCTGGTCCCGGTGATGGACTCTGATTAGACAAGGGGTGTCAAACTCGATTTCATTGAGGGCTGTATCAGGGTTGTATTTGACTTTGGGGGACTGGGTGGGTGTGGCCAGGGTGGGCATGGCCAGTTTGATGTCACTCATGTTAGGGGCACTTGTGGTCGCCCAAGCACTCTGCCAATGAAAACGGGCTCCCAATCTCCATTTCCTGCAGCGACGGCCTCCTGCACCCCTCTGCCAGCAAAACCCAGAACTCAGGAGGACTGCATGCAGCCCTCACAAGCTTCATTTCTGACTCAACAGTCTCCTGCAACCCTCTTGCGGCCCTCTCAAGCTCTGTTTTCACTGGCAAAGGCACTGTGGACTGGTCCTTCACTGTTTCCAGGGCAACCCCATGGGCCAGATTTAAGCACCCCATGGACCAAATCTGGGCCCTGGGCCTTGAGTTTGACACCCCTGAATTAGATCCTTAAATAGGTCATGTCCATAGCAGTTGCATTTGCTCTTTTTAGAAATTCTGAGCCTTCAACTAATAGTTTTATATTTATGCATATATTTATTTAGGATACTATATTGAAAGGAAAAAAAAGCAAAGCTCCAGATGGATGAGATTAAATTTTGATCTTATTAAAGAAACAACTTTTGAGCCCAAAAAGATGATTGAGGGAGTTGCCTATGAGGTGCGTGTGTTCGCAGTCAATGCCATTGGGACTTCCAAACCAAGCATGCCATCAAAACCTTTTGTGCCTCTAGGTACGTAAATCATATCTATGTGTTTAATTATGCAAAACTTTTATTAAATGTTTTTATTGCAATACAATACTGTAGCACCCTGGAAATTAATTAAAAATACAGGAGATATTCATTCACATAAAATTCATTCACATAAAATCCAGGAAGAAAGATAGTTGATTTAATTCAGTTTCAGAAAAGACTTCAGAGTTCTGTAGAAATAGGAAACAAATTAATCTTTCTCATTTGATGTTGCAGTCATGATGCTTTGTTTTATTTTGGTCTGATCTGACATACTAGAATATCATCAGAAAGAAATCTCTTTACGAATGGTTTAGAAACAACGGTCTAGACTCCTACATCTGTCTCAATAGCACCCTATTTACAATTTTTTAGGGTAACACTTGTTCCTGTGCTAACTTTTGTCTATATTCCTCCTTTTTATTTTAACAGTCATCCCCATTCTAATCCTTATGCCATTCACACTGCCATTTCATTCCTCTTATCTCTGTTTTGATAATTTTAAGATGATATTTCTTTTGAAAAATCAATTGTTTATGTTAGGGACTGTAGAAAATGGTTCTAAATATGACCTATTCTAATGAAAACAACAGAAGCATACAGATAAGGATCTGGTATTATCATCTGTATTTTCCAAATGCACAAATTATTTAGATTAGTCATGTGCTTGTTAATTTTTAAGGTGCTATAAGATTTTTTGTTAACTAATATAGCGACCATGAAAATTGTTTAGTGACCTACAAGAGATTGTGTATCCTTTGTTAGGCTAATGTCAATACTCTCTTTTGTTGTTTTTAGCTGTCACAAGTCCTCCTACTTGTCTGGTAGTTGACTCTGTCACTGATACCACAGTTACCATGAAATGGCGACCACCAGATCAGATTGGAGCTGCAGGTTTAGATGGTTATGTCATAGAGTATTGCTTTGAAGGAAGTAAGTCCCAATCATATTTCATGAAAAGATAAAATATACCAATTTTTTTTCTATTCAACAACAGCTTTGGTTTTACTTATACCTGTAGGTCAAATATGTACGGAAAATATAAAGACTCTCCAAAATAAACAAAAACAGTCCCTTTCAAAATTTGTGTTGAATTCCCCACAGAAGTTCTTAAGTAACTAGTAAGCTGTGTATTGTTCTGTTCTATACAGCTTCTCAACTGTTGAATCAGTGAAAGCCTCTGGCTGTGGATGATTTGTGCCACTGATTATACTAAAGACAACCATGTTGGATTTTTATGAATGTCAACATACTGACCAGATTATAACTTCCAAGTTGTTCTCAAATATCTCCCAAACTCTTAGTCTAAGTAGAAAAGATATTGATCTGAAGTAAAGATCAATAATCAGCTAGAAATTTTAAGGAAATAGGCTAGGAATGGAATACAAACACGTATTTGATTTATTATTATTATTACTGCTACTATTGCTTCTACTTTTATGGAACAGTTCAATATTAATTCAGAAATCTCAGGCTCCATAAATCTAATGTTAACTGATTTATGGGTGGTCACTAGCATATACTATTTCTGATTCATAAAAGTCTAGCAGATGGTTTGGAAATTTTTCTTTCCAAAGCAATAAAGTAGAATATACAGCAAACTGCCGAAAAATGGAGAACACAGCTGGAACATAGCTAATAGCTTCCAATTTATATTTTACTCTCCTTAACAAATGATTTATCATTTCTTCCTAGCAAACATTTAAAAGTAAGCAGCTTTAATCTCTATCTTTTGTTTTTTCCTGTCAACATGGGTCTGCTGAACAAAGTATTTCAGGCAATTTTAAGCTATTTATTTGGAGTGTGTCTGCTTTAGAGCAGAGATGTAAAAAAATGTATGCTATGAAAGTAAGAAGTGTTGTTTTGCTTATTATTATAGCGAAGCATAAATAGTTTTTCCAGACCTGGCCTTGAAAAAGAGAAAGTATCATTTAGGTTCATTGCCTAGGCAAAAGATTTTTCTCCTACTGGAATTTAAATTTCTTCCCATATTGCTAGCCGTATGGAATTGATTTTCAAAAATAGAAATTACATTTTAAAAAAGCAAGTAAGTAACACCAGGCTCAAGGTTGACTCAGCCTTCCATCTTCCAAGGTGGGTAAAATGAGGACCCAGATTGTTGGGGGCAATATGCTAACTCTGTAAACCGCTTAGAGAGGCTGTAAAGCACTGTGAAGCGGTATATAAATCTAAGTGCTATTGCTATTTTAGTAAACTAACTAGGTACATCAAGAAACAAAAGAGCTTGAACACTGAGGACATATCTCAAACATAGATTGTATCTGCCATTTTGACATGACCCACCTTGAATTAAGTACAATAGTGATATATTTTACAAACAAAGTTGGTATACAGCCTGTATATTCTATTTACCTTTGCACATCGGGATATAAATTATACATGCTACAATATACTGTCTATGTATATGCATGCATGCAAATACACAGACACAAAAATAATGTTACTTATGTATATATTGTAGTATTTTAGAACAGAACAATCTAAAGGGTTAAATAATACTTTTTGTTTACTTGTTATGCATTGTTTCTTTTGTTTGTCTTTTTTTAGTATCTGGATTTTTGTATTCTTCATCTTCTTTGCTGCAGAACTTTTCTTTCCACTAATATCTCTATAAAACTTTAAACTCTTACCTGGATCTTCAGCAATCTTTTTCTGTCAATCTTTCAACTCCATTTCTTCAGTTCTACCTTTTCTTGCTTATACTTATTTATTCTATCAACCAACCCCTCTTTTCTCTGCTTTTCTCTCTTGCTTGCCTGTTCCCCTCAAATGGGGTATTAGTAGAACCACTTTAATCAAAGGCAAATTTTATTTTAAAAAAATATTTTCAAATATACAAAACCAACCATAGAAAAACAGACAAACTTCATGACAGTTTAAAAGTTAATAAAATATACTCTTTCATCGGAAACAGTACTATATTCTAAATAGACCTATGTAAATAGCTTCAAAGGGTCAAACAACAGTATTTACATTACAAGAATGGAATGAAAAAGTTTTTAAGAACTGAAAATAAAGGAGCAAACTTACTCTTTTCTCCTATTTTGTAGGTTTTTGTCACAGATTAACAACAATGAAAAATAGATGAAGTAAAAATAAACTTATTTTTGTAGATTTCGAGGTAGACATTACTCACAAGTGTTCTTCAGCTAGTGAAAAACATTATCGTAAAGAGATCCCCATATTTGTCTTCCATTTATTTTTGAAATGTATCTATATGATACTTCCTCTAAGCCTATCATTCGGTGGAAAAACTGGCACACAATTATCTGATTCGATCCAAAAATTATTATATGGTAAAATATTGTTTTCTTATCTGCTACAAGGAATCACTAACAGAAGCATGGATTCTGTTGAGATCACTGTACCAACTCTGTGGTTGACAGATTCATGACATGCCTCAGAGCTAATTGTCTAGATCCTGCATATGATGTTTCAAGGTACAACTGTCCTCCATACATTCAGTACAAGGAAAGGATACAAAAGGCAGAGAGCTGCAGATGACAACTGTCCAGCAGGAAGTATTGGCAGACCCTGAGTTTCTGATAACCAACGGATTTCAACGATAGTCATGCCAGTAGTCTTGCCAACCATCTTAAACCTGTATATCCCTCCATGTATATCTTTCTTCTTCTTCTTCTTCTTCTTTCAGTTTCCTCTTGCTTATCCTGGAGTATGCTTTAATTTTCTCTTCCTCTTAAATCTCTTTTTCTGAATGGATGCCTCTTGCCTATCTCTTTTTTTCCCCACATTTCTCAACTGTCTTGGTTTTCTGATTCTCATTCTGTGGATGCTCGGCTATACCAGTCCAAAAGGCACTTCTGCCTATGCCTGTAAATCCCCATCTGTGCTTTCCAAATCATTTAGGTTCCTCTGACTCTGGTTCAGAGCAAAATATTAGTGAGGACACAGCCGGGGGCCCAGGGCAGACGGAAGAGAAGACATCCAAACCCTGTGAGTGTTCAGAATCAAGCTTTTTCTTCCCTTCTTTCTTGCCTCTTTTCGTTGTACCATTTTCCTTTGATCAGTGGTTGGAGCTGAAACACTGGGGGGAAAATACAGACAATGTTTTATCCTAAAGGAGTTGTTGGTACCCCACGTAAACACGTACTTGGTTTTACTGTCTTATCAACTCCGTGATCATCACAAGCTCCTCTTCAAGGTGCAGTACTGTATGTGTGTCTGGGTACTTACTAATAAAGAGTGCTAACCAACTATGTTATGCTTGTCTGAAAATGGATATCTCTGAATTAATAATAATAATGAATCTCAGATAAGGTCTACTAACAGAAGTATGTAATGCTGACTTTCTGGAGGCAAACCATCATCCAGAGGGTAATGTATGCAAGATATTTAAATATTCTTATTGAAAGAGCGATAGAGATCGATGGATAAGCAGGTAGATTCCAATAAAATCAACGTAATTTGGAAAACCTGGGAAATGATCAAGGAACTGAATTTCTATTTTAATACACACAACTGGTTTTTCAGCCCATACATTATAGTATCTCTATGAGATGCATCATTATTATGGATGGTCACACAGTCAGCCATATATTTAGATTGGATCTGGAATTTTTATCCACCTATTGAGTTCTCCCCAAGGTTGCTATTATTATTTTGTAAGTGGAAAATGAAAAGTAAGAAAGATGAAATAGAATTTGAACGTAGACAGAACTTCTCCAGAAATTGGCTGGCAAATTCTTAAAAATTGAGGTTCACACATCTAAGGTTGAGAAACCCTGGTGTAGAGGTTTGGATCCAATAGCCCAGGTACTAAAGCATAAAAGGTCTCTTATAGCATGAGCCTTTTTTCTGCAAGAAGATATTATTTAAATAGCATTGAATGCTATTTCTTTTTTATTTTACCATAGAATGTACCTTTGGTATCAAAAGAACTTTTTAAATAACATTGCTAATTAAGACCTTTGAAAGTGTTTTTGTCTGTATAACAGATTTATGTTGCCCTTATATTTCTGTTGTCCATGTCAGCAAAATTGGTTGTCTGTGTTCAGATAAAAGCCATGGCTTTGATGATAATTTAAAAAAAAATTACAGAGAAGAATAAAAATCATGTTGTAAATGATAGAATAAGAGATTTACACTTATATTTGCTAAAAAGAAAATATTTCTTATAGTTTCTTCTTTAGATTTTCTTTCTTTTTTCTTTCTTTGTTCTAAATATTAGTTTTCTGTTAACTTTTATATTTCATTTAAATTTTTAATAAAGATAAAATCACAGTTTGCATCACATAAAAATAAGCTGTTTATGCAATGTCCAAATAAATTAATTCAGTTTTCATGCAGTCTTCTAAACTTAATACTGCTGATAATAGCAAAATAACATTTGAAAATTGAGGAATATTTGCTCGCTGAAAGCTCCCCAAGATACATACTGGAGCATTTTCTGCAGGGGTTACATTAACACAAAACATATTTATAATAGGATTAAATTAGATTACTCTGCTTGCTCAGAGTACTCAAAGAATTGCAGGATATTTTGGAACTTTGGCATTTCGTTGAAAGAAAATATTGTCAAAACAGGGCGGATGGGTGGGAGCATGGATTGTTGACCAATCAGCAAAGCTTTCTTTGTGAATATAACAAAGTATGATACAGAGTGCAAATATATTGATATGGAAACCTCTTTTTTAGAAAAATAATAATAATCAGGAAATCATTAAAATCCAGAATTTGGATAAATTCCATGTGGAAATGTGTTTTTCCAACTGACAATTATCATGTTGCCTGCATATTAATATTTCTCTTAAAAAGACAGTACAATAATATTGATGGCCTGGCCTTCAGGATTAAAATTCTTATGTCTTGACCGTCTGTCTGTCTGTGCCTGTCTGTCTCTTATTGAATCTTCTTTGCAGGCTAGTTACATTTGTTTCTTCTAGTTGCACCATAATAGGAGCTAATGACTTGACCACAAATGTGCAAAATTCCGTAAGATATCCAGTATACACTTTAAAAAAAATATTGAACCGTATATCATCTGTCTTTCTATGTAATTCTGAATTTTTTTTCTTCCTCTTTCTGTTTTTATTCCACTTTAGCGGAAGAATGGATTGTGGCCAATAAAGATCTAACAGATAAAACAAAATTCACCATCACTGATCTTCCAACTGGATCAAAAATCTTTGTCCGAGTAAAAGCAGTAAATGCTGCAGGGGCCAGTGAGCCCCGGCTGCATCCACAACCGATTTTAGTTAAAGAAGTTATAGGTGAGGCTGATCATTTATTTGTAACTCATATAAGCATTGATAAAAGTTATTTTTCCTTGCCTAATAGCGGTGCCATCTTTCTTTGTCCATTGCTTTGATTTCCAATTGGAAAAAAAATCCATACACAGTGAGGGGCAAATGACATGGGTAATTTGTTAACTAACATAGTTACTTTGCATTTTAACCTGATTTATTTTCGCTTTTTTAAAATGATGTTCAGATTTATTACTTTTAACATTCCTAAACTGAGAAACAAGCTGGAGACTAGCTCCAGGTAAGAAAAAGTTGTTAGTACAAATTGGGCTCTGGCTAATCTCTTTTGTGAACTCTAAACAAACTTTCTCCTTACAATGTATGCCCCTTCAGACGTCAGACCTCATTTTAATAAGCATGTATGCTATTATTCTGTCCAATCAACTTTCCTCTTTCAGATTTCTTTGTTATATTAATTGTAAAAGGGATGTAAGCTAAAGATCGGGGTTCCCTCTTTTAGTGAGAGGAATCCCTTTTGTCTGAACATTCTGAAAAATTGTAATACAATGATCTTCCTGTCTTGGTTTGTCTCATTGGAAAATATGCATGTCGAGGCATGAGCCTGAAAAAACCATATTTGGCCTTCAGTTGCCACATTTTGATCTTATGAATTAAGAAACAAATTTCTTTCTTTAAATTAAGAACCTCCGAAGATTCGTCTGCCGAGACACTTAAAGCAAACTTATATTCGAAGGGTTGGAGAAGCTGTGAATCTTGTTATTCCTTTCCACGTAAGGAATGCATGAGTGTTTGTGTGTCCATATGCATAGGGATCTACATCTAATACTAGGTACTGGGTGTGTAACTAATACAATTGCACTGATAACTTCTACATTTGAAGAAGTTCTAAGAAGTTTCAATATTTGTTAAATGGCAGCAAATGTTTAAAAAAATCCTTGTGTTCAAAATATGGGAATTATAATACTGATCAATTTATTTGCAATACATTTACAAAGATATTCAACTGAAATCAGAGTAACTTTAAATGCCTTTAATTCTCACTCAATGTCATAGAATACTCCAACTCTATACATGAAAGAAAGGCTCATTTTTAAAATATACATTAATTCTAGTAATCTCCCAAGGGGTAAATTTGACAAGATCATTGATTTATTCTTATTTGCCAAAATTAGGAATTGCCCATCTCACTCTCAGAGTGGGTGGTGTACAGTTAAAAGCATAACAATCATATAAGAATGCAGTATATTAGAAGGAGCCAGGTAGAAACAAAATTAAAATAAGTTAAAAGTTAAAAGGCAGGAAGGAGCTTTAAGCTCCAATCACTCCCAGGGTTATGTGCTGCTTTCGGAGCCCCATGCAAAATTTGGAACACAAACTCTTGTTGAAAGGCTAGGAGAGTGGGGACCCACCTCACCTTCTGGGAGAGGATATTCCACAGGGCAGAAGTGGAGGTTCCCTCTTCCTGGACCCTCCAGCTGTGCTGGCTGGAAAATTCTGGTATTGAAGTCCACATAACTTAAAGTTGCCAAGGTTGAGAAACACTATAACAGGGACACAAACTGAAGGGAGCCAGTTTAGAAAAGACTGATAGCTAAATATATTCCATCTGCTTAATTCAATCAGCAGCTCATTGATTTTAATTTGCAGTTCTCTGCTATTCAAACATATTTAAAGAATATCTTAAAAAGGAAATAATAATCAAAGAGTATATCTCAACAGATACACATCTGGGGTTTTTTTTTTCTTCTGCAGGGAAGACCAAGACCAAAAGTATCTTGGAAGAAAAATGGTACTCACGTAGACAAGAACCAAATTAATATCCGCAACAGTGAAAATGATTCTATCATCTTCATCCGAAAAGCAGAGAGGAGCCATTCTGGGAAATATGACATGAAGGTCAAAGTAGATAACCTCGTAGACAAAGCCACAATAGAGATTCAAATAGTTGGTATGTATTTAAATTCCACCTGAGTAGAATATGGCCTGCTAGCTGTAATACTTTGACAACACTTTGGCCTTAACATAACATAAATAAATGGAGGTTATTTAATATGGGGAGTGGGGTAAAAAGGATAAGAAATTGTGGAGGGATAGATTAAGTCCATAGTCTGGAGTCTTCCATGCCTCTTCTAAAATTTAAGAGTTTAAAATAAGCTACATTATGATCCTTACCATAACTTTCTTATCTGTGGCCCCTACAAATCAGAGTAAGACCAAAGCTACATTTCATCTGGATATGAAAGGCCTACAGTCTAGCACTGTCTTGCCTATAACAAATATAGTTTCTGAGGGGAGATGCCAAAGATGTCTTCAGAGGGCACAGAAGGACAAATTCTGACACATGTATAATGAGGTATCACGCAAGTGCTGCAATTTACATATATCATTACAAACATCTTTAAAGTCAGTATGTCTTGGTATCATTTATATGATAATGCCATGACACACGATGTCCTTTTGACATCATCATGAAATGTCATTGAAACAAGGTTAACAGAATAATAGAGTTGGAAAGGACCTTGGAGGGCTTCTAGTCCAGCCCCCTGCTCAGACAGAACACCCTATATACCAGGTTATGGTATCTCAATGCAAAGCTGACAATATCATAGTAATAATAGCTTGACTATCCTAACCTTCAGTTCTTGGCCATTCCAGCACCAAAAGATCACTAAATAATTTTTTGTATCTTGCTGATATTTTCATAAGCTGGCCTGAAAATCATTTTATAAAGTAAAATAAATTTGAAAAAGCAAAGCCGTGTTGCATAGGATGTGACTGAAGGAATTAAACGTAGTGAAATACAAATACATTTTTTTGAGCTAGAAAACATTAACTGTCTTCAGATGCACTTACAGCAATGTGCAAAGTTGAACTGTCACTCAGAAATAGAGGGAGAAATCACATGAAGGAATCAAGAACAGGAAATGCCACCTTACAAAACTTTTGCCCACCTAAAAATTATAAACTTTGTACACTTTAAAAGAACATTAAAACCTGCCAAAGTGAGACAAGCTGGAAAAATAACTTTTACCTGTACTATTAATATTTTCTCTTTACTGCTACAGATCGTCCAGGTCCACCCCAAGTAGTAAAAATTGCAGATGTCTGGGGAGAAAATGTTGCTTTGGAATGGACACCACCCAAAGATGATGGCAATGCCAATATTACTGGTTACACAATTCAAAAAGCAGACAAAAAGAGTATGGTAGGTAGGGTTTCTAACATGGCAAATCTCAGGATAAGCTGCCTGGTTCTCACATAGAAGGCCTCAAAACACTGCTATTATTTGTGAATCTAAATGAGTTTTGAAAACTGGAACATCTGCCATTTAAATGTTCTTAAACTGACACTGTTATAAAAGACCTTGTGTAAACATGACAAGTATCTTTGGCAGGTTGTCTTTGTTCCTGGTATTGTTACCTTCAAATGATTCACTACAGCCTCACTGTTAAAGCTATCATATTTGTTTCTGTGTATCTTCTTTATATATAATGATTTGCATGTTTTGGGGGTGGGTCAGTTGAGTCAGACTTTAGGTTATTGCATTATATTGGCTGATGTTATAGTTATTTACTCTTAGGTGTTATTCCTAGTCTTATAAATTCTTGTTAGCTGTCCAGAGTCATGCAATAATAAAGGAGGTCATATAAGACTTCTAAGTTAGTTAGTGGTTGGATTGAAAATAGCTGAATATAAAGTAAAAAAAATAATTATTGATTAGGGAGTTTTGAAGGGGTGTTTTGCTTTGATGAAGCTGTAAACAAAGCACCACTTAAAGTTGCTTCACAATTATTCATTTGCTTTTAAGGCAGGAGTGAGGTTTCCATATTATTTCCTTTGAAGTAGTTCAGAGCCCCTCTTAACATTTTCCCCTCAGAGCTCACTTGACTGGAGAAGGCTGAGAAAAGCCAGTCTTTTGGGGAATTTTTGGGTTGGGTAGCCCTAGAGCAGGCTGCAGGGCCCTCATTCCTGCCTTATAGGAGAGCATAAAACAGCCTGAGTGGCACTGGGGAGAGGGGGGGCAGCATGATCAACTTGAAGCATATTTGGTGGCATTGAGAATCCTCCAGGATAAACCATTCCAGTACAGACCAGAGAGAATTCCATAGCACACATCACAAAAGCCAGCTGAAAGATAGGCACTTCTGTCACAAAGTGAGGGAATTCAAAACTTGCCTAACTGAATGGCTAGCAAGACAAAATATTTCCTTTCAGATCATGCGATCTTGAGAAACAGAATCAAAGAGAAACCAAAATAGACGGTAAAAGAAAACGAAAATAAACAAGCTAATTTTTTTTAACACATATCAAATTGAAGAGAGAGTGCCAGCATGCTATACAGATTAAAGCACCAGGCTAGAAACCAGGAAACTGTGAGTTCTAGTACTTTATCTAAGCATGAACCCAACTGGGAAACCGGGCCAGTAGTTCTCTCTCAGCTCTTGGAGGGAGACCATGGCAAACCACTTCTGAAATCTTGCCAAAAATACTGCCGAGACTTGTGCAGGAAGTTGCCAGGAGTCAACACTGATTTGAAGACACCAAAGCCAACAAATTGAGGAGACTATAAAAGTTTCATTAACAATATTTGATATATGCTTCATGCAGTTAGCAGAAATCTATTTCTGGAAGTCGCTGTAGGGAGACCCATCTATTATCTACGTCAGGGTTTTGTTTTTTTTCCTTATGCCAAATTAAGATTTAGTGCCCCAAACTATGAATTCTTTTTCTGCCAGTTTTATCCTTTGTTGTGCTTTACTGTTTCAAGCCATTCAGAAAATATTTCTTTCAATATAATATCTATATCTGCGTTGAATAGTAGTAATAAGCCACCTCGAGTTGCCATGCGTGAATAGGCGGCAATATAAATTTAATAAATAAAATAAATAAATATAAATAACATTTATCTTTTCATCTTTAGCAATAGCAGTAGCATTTAGGGTTATATGCTACCCCATAGAGCTTTATAGCACTCTCTAGGAGTTTTAACAATATTGAAGCTTTATTTTCATATCACACCCAATAATCTGAGTCCTCATTTTACCAGCCACGGTATGGAAGGCTGAGTCAACCTTGAGCCCCATCAGAATAGAACTCAGGCTGTGGGCAGAGTTAGCCTGCAATACTGCACTCTATATTACTATTTCATATGTTTGAATCTAAATGTACAGATAAACTTCTTTATTTAATATTGCATATCTCAATTGTCTTTCAATGGGAGGGCTGCTTATAAAATTACAGTTATTCTTCAGGCTGCAGCATAATACAGATAGATACTTCTAGATTGATGTCTCAGCCAGGTTACCCCTGAGTGCATAACTCTTATGGCGTCAGAAGCTCAGATTAATTTGTTCTATCTTTCAGGAATGGTACACTGTCATTGAACATTATCACCGGACCGCTGCTACTATTACTGAACTTGTCATCGGAAATGAGTATTTCTTCCGCATTTTCTCTGAAAATATGTGCGGCCTCAGTGAGGATGCCACAAGAACAACAGAAAGTGCTGTGATTGCTAAAGATGGTTAGCTAAAACTCTGAAATTCCTGAACTATCTGACACAAATATGGCAATGGAAATCAGCTAAGAGGGATATGGGAGGCTTATATTAATCTACTAATTATATTAAGCTGTCATAGTTTTATCAAACACACTATTATGTAGCATAGCCAATCATGTTAATAGTAAACAATGAAAATACTTTATTCTTTTTTAAAAAAAATTTGGTAAGTTTGGAGGGAAATAATAAAATAATGGAGATTCTGTTCTTGTTTGACCTGTAACACAAACACATCTACATTTGGAAGAGAAAAAAAATGTTAACATTACTTGGATTTTTTTTATCCCATCTGCTAAAAGTATAAGAATTATATCTAATTTGCAAAAATACTGATTGGAAGAAAGGTATCCCATGTGGATTTTGCATAACATTGTCCTATAGGTTCTTAGTAGAATTGAATGTACCATAATTATCAATCTCAAGCAAAAATCATTTGTGACCACCGACCTCTCTTGCATAGAGAAATATGGTCAGGAAAATGACTTAATTTTTTCCAGTAGCAGCACTTTATCTAGAATTATTAGGTACCCACCACTCTGTATTTTAAGGAAGATTTAAGGATCTTATGGACATTTAATTCATGCCATCTGTACAAGAGAAATTTTCAGCCTTGTATCCATTCAGAGCACCAGTACACATTAAACACAGTGTTTTGCTATCTTGGAGGGAGAAGAAATTTGGTTAGTTCACACTTTAGACAGAGATAGTTTTCATTTTCATCCTTCATTTTTATCCATTTTCATCAATAGTGGAAAACAGCCACTAGCCAATCAGAATGTCAAACCAATCAAAAACATTTTATTCCTCTAATCTCATTTATATCCTTTGAGGTACTAGATGACATACTATCATTTTTAATCCTGCCCAACAAAATCAATGGGCAAGAAAGATGAAGTTTTTTTTCTAAAAAAGAGAGGAAATGTTAAAGATTATGAGTCCATAAAACATAGAATTTTCAAAGGTCCATGTTCCATCTCTTTAGATTGTGTTATCTATAAATGTCATGAAAAAAAGTTTAAACTTGTATTCTAGAACTCTTGAAGGAAGACACCTTTGATGATGTATCTTTTATTGTGGATAGTTTATAATGTAGGTTGCAGACAACTGAACAATATGAGCTATGCAATATCTCTTCCCAAGATTATAGGTCAGCTGCAGAGGTTAGCTTTATGATCCAGGAAATAAAGTTGCTGCTTTTAAGAATTAGAAACACATACTACATTCGCATGTCAGTGCTCTCAAAAGCCAGATCTGAAATATTGCACAGTTCCATGATTTACCAATCAATTTTGTTCTTATGTAGGTAGCAATTGGGGAAGTGAACATATTACAAAATTCTGTCTTTTAGCAATTCTTGAACTTCTCTTTTGCAGGTAAAGTGTACAAAAATCCAGTTTATGAGGACTTCAATTTCACTGAATCGCCAATGTTTACTCAGCCTTTAATTAATACGTATGCCATATCTGGTTATAATGCAACTTTGAACTGCAGTGTCCGAGGAAATCCAAAGGTAAGATACTCATCAAGTAAGAATCACAACTAATACACAAGAAAATTTTAAAAAGATGTGGATAAGACAAATCAGGTACAACAGTATTTCTCAACCTTGGCAGTGTGAAGAAGTGCAGACTTCAACTCCCAGAATTCCCCAGCCAGATATGTCCTCAACATGCACCAGACAAGTAACCTTTCCTCCTAAATAACTCCTCAGCTGCAGAAACTGAACATCACATATAAAAGTTCCACACCTGTGCAGATCCCCATTAGAACCTATATGTGTAATGTAGAATAGTGGTCCTCAACCTTTGCGGGGGGGAGAAGAGGGGAACTGGAACGCATGAGTTCATGTTTATGTAGCCCTTACGCGAATGGTGGGCCAGAACAAGCATGCAGCCCTTGCACACGTGCAGCCCTTGCATAAGCTGTGGCTGGCATGTACCCATGTGAGTGTCCACAGCATGCCACGAGGACAAGTTGAGCTACGTGTGCGCGCTCTGGCCACCCGCTCACACAGTTCTGAATAGGTCACAGCTCGGCAGTGGGCCGGGAGTTGGGGACCCCTGCTGTAGAACCTATATGTGTGGACTTCAACTCCCAGTATTCTGGGAGTTGGAGGCCACATGTCTTCAAACTGCCATGGTTGAGAAACACTGAGGTATAAGACTATTATTTCCTCATCTCACTTCTTGAACATTATACATATAGGTTCTAATGAGTCTCTGCATAGGTGTGAAACTTTCATATGTTCAGTTTCTGCAGCTGAGGAGGTTTTTGGAAGGAAAGGTTACTTGCTCAGTCATGCTGATGACACACCTTCCATTCTCTCCTTAATTATTTTTCAACTATTAGAAAATGTTATAGATGATATAGATATATCATCTATAACTTTCTGTGCTCTAGTTGGATTAAGATTTAAGTTATTTTTTATTTAATATAGGGAAATGTACCGGTCTTTGACTATAATAAATATTTTGAAATAATTTGAAATGTGAACTTTGGGAAAAAGAGAGAAGTGTGTTTCTGTGAGGTAACAAATGGCATTGTAACTCATGTAATGTCCCCTGTTCCCAATTGTAATGGCACCTAGAAAATCCATAGCTGTAAATGCAAAACTGACCACTCAAATATACTGGTTATCGGGTAAACTGTTTAGTCTTCTGCTACATCACTCTAGAGCAAAATAGATAATTTCATCAGTGCCCTGATACAAACCTTCTTTATTTCCCCATTCTTACCGACTCTGTTTCACCTCTTTTCCTTAACCTGATACTTATCTGGGTTTTTCTTAGAATTGGAAGCTAGCACAAATGCAATTTTCAGGGAGGGATGTTTACAATACCTATCCCAATACTTCATAAATTGTATGATGTCTTTAGTTGAACCATATATCAGATTTATGGTTTTGCTCAGACTTCTTTCTATTTCTGTGCAAGGAACCTGAAATTTGGCAATGAAATCTATTTCCTGCTAATTAAAATTAGGAAAAACTGTTTAGTAATACTTCCTGTATATTATTCCCAAAGAAAATATATTTATATTGGGAGGACTGATTGGTTTTTAAAAATCTTACTATGATGAAAGAATTTACATAAGGTATTCTGGTTCTGCAGTTCTGGGATTTTGTTTTTATTAGAGATATTAAAATAACCACCTTTGTTTAACAATTTTAATGGCCTCTTTTAATAGTGTAATGTGAAAACCATGTGTCCAATAAAAATGCATGTAAAATATGCATGTAAATGTGCATTTAAAAATCACATTTGAGAAAGGTGTCCCACAAACTAGCTGCAGAAATTGAAATATATTGCAGTGTTGTTCATAAAATGAAAATTTAGCATTCCATAATATAGAGGTCTTCCAGAAGGGCAATCCTTGATTTTTATGACCTTTTTTGCAGTAGTTGTTAAGAAAATATAGTGGTTATTAAATGAAAGGAAGACTTGGACTCCGGGGATGTGGCCCAGCGTGAGGAGATTGGGGCAGGACTTGCTGAATCCATTTGGGTTGA
>JANHFL010006795.1:324237-344261 GCA_032468155.1 Oxyrhabdium leporinum | reverse complement strand
TTAGATAGCTGTTGTGAACCGCCCCGAGTCTTCGGAGTGGGGCGGTATATAAATTAAACTTATTATTATTATTATTAATTTGGTGGTTATTAAGAAACCCATTGTACCCAATGGCCATAAACCATCATCACATGTCCATGGGAAGTTGCAAATGGCCATAAATGCAGATCAATTGCCATGTATCCAAAATGCCATCATGTGATCGTGAAGGATTGGGCAGCCATCAAACATTGAAACTGGGTCATAAGTAACTCTGGAGATGTCCGTTGCAACTTCGAACAATCATTAAGCAACTGGTAGTAAGTTGAGGATTACCTGTATTAGTTTCTGTCATAATTAAATGAAAAACTTTGGGTAGATAGAATACTTAGCAAAAGTATGGAATGGACTTATCTGATAAAATAATTTGAAAATAAAAAAAAATATTACCATTTATTTTAAGATGCCCTTAAAACAGAAAATGGACCATCCACTTCAGTAACATCAGATTTTAGCATTATGCTACAAAAAAAGGAATTTGATGTTTAATTTCCCATCTTCTCTGTCTATGTATTCTAACTGCAGCCCAAGATAACATGGATGAAAAATAAAATCGTCATTATGAATGACCCTCGTTACAGAATGTTTAGTAACCAGTGTGTTTGTACACTGGAGATTCGGAAACCCAGCCCCTACGATGGTGGTACATATACTTGCAGGGCAGTCAACAGTCTTGGTGAAGCTGAAGTTGAATGCAAATTGGAAGTCAGAGGTAAGATGGTCTCTGCTGGGTGAGGTAACTTTCTTTGGTATTAAAAAAAAAATAGATTGGAAGAAGATGCCTTCCTTATGATGACAATTTTTGCCTCTTTTGTTTTGCGGGAAAACACATTTTCATCAGTAAAATGTTAAAGAATATTAAAAGAGTAAATGATAGATTAATTCCATGGAAAATAATAGCAATATTTGGATCAAATATTTATCCTATATGGAGAGTATGCAACACAGCATTTTGAATATTGTAAATATATCTGCACATCCATCAGAAATACGCCTACAGGATGTTTCCAGAGTAAGGTAATACATAAAGAAAATTAGTAACTGGATTGCAATGTTCCATCTTTAACTTTAAAATAATCTAGTTACAAACTGATCTAACCTAAGGAACAGTTTATTACCTTCTTTCACTGAGCTCTTACAAATACTCTGTAATGAATAGTCTGTAGAATCTGTATACGTTCTAGACTGACTAGTTTCTGCCTTTTCGGACTGTCTAGCTTTTGTTTCCTACTTACTTCTCAAACTTAATTAGGTCCATAATTATACTGTTATGACATTGAAAATCCAATGTGGCTCTCACTGCCCATATAATGCATCTGGTTTCATTAATGTATTATTAGGGTACTGTTTTACTTGCTTTGGAATTTGTGTGCTTTATCTTGCCCAATGACTCAAGCAAGATAAAAGTGACCTGTCTTGGGCAATGTAGTATTTACATTTCCTGATTGTCCCAGTTCTCTATTATCTACTTTTCTGCACAGAAGGCATGCTGTCATTTCAAGGACTTCACTCTTCCACATCACATGATAATAGAACTACAACTCATTCATAAACATCCAAACTTATACTTTCTGCAAATCCTATATGTGGTTGTTTCATTTCAATCCAGCAAAGAATGCCATCATGGGACAGTGTTGATGGCACCAGTACCCATGACTTACGTACTCCAATTCTGAGCATGAGACATTTTAGAGGTGCAAGAGTTGATCCAGTTTCCTTCGCAAGAAGCAACTGAAGGCTGATAGGTCCTAGCCAAATATAACCAAATTACTTCACATTCCAGATTTCATTCTTTATTTCTTCCCTTCATTATCTAGAAATGGAAAGACTAAAAAGCCTCCATACGGAAAGCTTGGTTGCCAATTTTTGTGCAGTCATAAAGAGATGTCTACTAAATATTTCACTGCAGTTGTGCTGGGGTGGGGATTTTTTTGTTTTTGTTTGTCTCTTTCTTCTTTCTCCCTTTTCTGCTTAATATTTATTATCTGAAATCCAATACCTTTTATTCACTGCCTGCATGGTCATCTATCATTAGGGCAGTTCAGCCTGCTAAAGTGGTTGGACATGTAGTCAAACAGCCTTCTAGGTCATCAGTTAAATTTTCAATGACTTCAGAGTTAGTCCCATTGATGTCAGTGGGATTTACTTCTGAACAAATATATATCTAACAAGGAGTTGTACTCGGTGATCCTCGGTAAACCTACGGATTTACATATAAGGTTTTCATATGAAGATACATTTCCAGGTACATATGGTTTCATACCAACTTTTTCTTTAATTCATTTTAGTGGGGGAAGATGGGGTGAGGATATCAAACACTGTAGGAGTGAGGAAAAGCAGTCAAGAACTTTAATGCAGAAGAACAGTGATTTATGGTGGTTTTGTGATAACAATAACTAGGCCCCAATTTTGTTTTTCTGTTTGCACTTTGATTCATAATTCCTTGTACATGGGGCACTCTGAAAGTTAGAAGTTCTCATGCATCGACTATAGTCAACTGTAAATGGAATCAAAGAAATCTGTTGTGTAAGGTCTTTAAATTTGCCATCCCCTGCATTTTTCCTGAGTGAAGACTGCTTCTGATGCAGTCAATATTTCTTTTCCTCTCTTGCTGAAAAACAAAGAATATCTTTTTCCCATCCTGGCACCTTCTGGATGTGTAGGGGTAACACCCTCCAGGTTCCTAGCCAAAATGGAAAAGCTTGGAAAAATCAAAATCAACTTACAATAATTGTTTGGAGTTGTGGGAGAAATGAAATTGGCTTACTATACATTTTGCCAATTGTTTAGTCTGTCCCTGCACCTGCCTAAACTGGCACTGAGATATTCACCATCTGAGATGCCAAACAGAATATGCTCTAAGAAACTACAGTAGTTATCCATGGTATTCATCCAATAAAGATGAACATATTGATTCTTTATAATTAAAAAAAACAATATGACTAGTTTGTTTTATTTTTATTTTTTTCAAAGACTTGGCAGATGAAAGAAAAGATAAGGCTCATTGCAATTAAGTCAGATTGACTCAGGAATTTTCAATTGAACAAGTCACTTTGTATCATTCCCAAAGCTACAATTAATTATATTAATGCTGCTGGCATCAATAGAACTACCCTAGATTGCATATTCTGATTATGGTGCCCTAAGATATATAGAGGCTTTAATATCACTCATTGCAGTTTAATATTGGACAGAATGTTTTTTTTTCTTTCTATATGTTGGAAGCTTAAAAGAATTACAGCTGGTGTCGCAGTTCTGAAAGAAAAAGATGATTAATATTGTTAAACATTGGTGCGATATAATGTAAAAGGAAATTAAATATTGCTCAATAAATCTGCAATGATATATTAGGGAAAAATTTTGCCAGAAAAACCAATCTTCTTGGAGGAGCAGAAACTGGTGTTTAAAATCATATTCAACTGGACGTTATCTTTCATTTTATCCCTTTCCCATTATATAAAATGTGTTTGCATGATATGTGTGTATTTCATATATGTTCTTCATCTTTGTCCCATGGCATACTTCTATGGCATGGGCAAAGAAGGTCAAATTAATCAAGACTATAGTAACTAAAGTCTAGATTATAATAACTAAGTTTAAATTTTCATTTATCAATAAATATAATCTTAGTTCCATGTTCTTTTTTTAAAAGAATACATTCTTAAGCAACATCAAATAGTTGTTTTCAATGACAAATGTATCACATGTTTGAAAAAGATTTCTAACTAGTTTATATTCAGAAGGGCAGAATTATGAAGTATAGAGCTGAATAAGTAATAAACAGTCTCTCAACAGAATCACATCATCAGTGTTTAAATTGTCAAGAATAAAAATGATAACATATAATTTAGTGGTATATTAAGAAGATCCACACACTTGAGAATAAGCTCTGATACACACCAGGAAATTTACTATTGAGGAAATACAGGAATGTGCAATGAATTGTATAAAGTGAATTATAACCTGTAATATGATTTAGTAGCTAACTATACTGTATTTTTAAGAAAATATTTTTCTCCTATAAAATGTATAGTTTAAAAGCCTAATGTAGAGTAAATACAGCTTTGTTGTGCAAAAGTATATACTAGAATGTTATCTTTATATAGTAATGCTTGATAAATTTGCCTAGTAGTTATTCAAATAAAATAGATATATAGATGGTTCAATGCTATGCATATGGCTTTTTCCTATACTGAGAAACACTCTGGATACACTTGTGTGTGTGTGCTTGTACATATATCTATATCTACAATTTTAATTTTAATTAAAATATTTTAATTTAGTTTAACCTAATATTTGTTTTAGTCTTAGATTAGTGACACAATTAGATTGGCTCCGTTATATTTCTTAGTGTGGGAGCCAATCATTTGTGTTGTGCATAATTAATTAAGCTTCCTACATTAATGATAATGCTGACAGTGTGCTAGACCCCTTCATCTTTTGACTTTCCATTGTCTTTCCATTCTCATTCTCTCTCTCTCTCTCATTCTTTCTCTTTCATGTTTTACATGACTAAGGAATTAAATCATCATCTTTTCATCCCTGTGGACATTAAAGTCTGTACATTTATGTTTAGGAAGTAAAGTGCTTACAACTTCTTTCTCTCTCTCTCTCCTGTAGTTACACAGTAAGGATTTTTGAATGTATGTCATCTAAGGTAAGCTTTCATATGGTCTCTGCATATGAAGCTTATTTCTGTTGTCATGTCATACAAACCCTACCAAAGTATGGCATAATTTTCATTATGTCATTTAATGAAAATGGGGTAGTAAAACCAATGTAGCAACGGACTGATTATTTGTATTGTGTTCTTAATTAACAACTCTCACTGAATCTGCTGAATAAATGCTTGTGATAGCAGTTCCCGCTGTGATGACAATACGTACTAACAAACTATAAAGGGAGTGATAAAGCATGAACCAGGTTAACAGTTTACTATACATAAAGAAGCATAAATCACAGCATTTGAACCGTCTAATGCCAGTTATTTGCCTCAAGGTTCAGGCAGCTAGGAAGTAATACTGTTTAATGATACCCAACTCTTACCTTCTTTTCTTGAAAATGTACACCACAGCAACTTTAAGGAACTAGTTTAAAAGCATGCCAGATTTTGTGTGTCACAGCATAAAAAGGTTAAAAAAAAGAAAGAAAAAGAAAGAAAGATCTTTGACAACATATTTAATTGCTCTAAGTTAAATCAAGTAGTTTCGTTTTAGCTGGGTTGTGCACAGAATTGTCATTTGCATTTTATTTGCTTGAATGTGCAATATATGTATCTCTGTGATAGTAAATCATAAAATATAATCCATAGAGCTTTGAAAGAGTCTTGCATTTGAGATTAATGGTGCAAACATTCAAAAGTAAGTTCTTTATCAAAGGGCATGGTTTTCTCTCTCTCTCTCTCTCTCTAGCCAAGGCTGTCTTAAAACAAAGCATTTCAGTGTTTGTTTGTTTTTTAACTATTATTACTTCATTGAATCTCAGCAAGCTAAGGTAACTCTTCTTGGAATTTAGATGATTAATATGGCCTAGATCCTTGTATGGAATTCTCATGATACCAACATTGCTAAACAATCCAAGAAAATGAGCATGAAGTTACTATATTTCACTGGGTTGGCACCTTATGCATATTCTTACATTACTGGTCTGGTAGGTTTTATTAACTCCCACTGCAACATTATAATATCAACCATTCCCACCTAGATAGGATGGTTTCAATAGCTGACAAATACGTCATGTGGTGAAGTTATTGATAGGGAGTTTATTGAATGCAGTCATATCGTACACTGAGATGGTGATCATCAGCTTTAAAATGGCTGGCACAGATGGGCAATCAAAATCCCACCCCCCTTTTTATGTGTGTATGGTGCATGTGATGCATGTTAAAAAGGACTGAGGCTTTGACTGCCCAGTTGCACCCACCATTTTGGGGATGTTGATCCTCCCCTAGTTATAGCTCAGTATAACACTGTTACTGGGAACTGTAAAGAAGAAACGTGGAAGCAAAAACAGTCACACGGTTAAAATCTCACATAGGCTTAATATCATTATTGTTTACAGAAGAAAGTAGTTGCGTTGCCCTTGGTATTTGCCTTTTGAATATTCTTGATGCTACAACAGATATTATTTTGGAAGACTTTCACTATGTGGACCCCCCCAGCATCTTGCTGAGTCTCCTTTCTTCTCCTTCTTCCACTTCCTTCTTCCAATAATTAGAATATGGCTAAGCAACTTCACTTCAAAGCTTCTTCACCATGTTTGGCTTGGAGAATTTATGAAGACTCACACTATGAGTCTTTGATGAGTACCTGACAACTTTACAGGCACAACAAGAATAACTTGACATTATTGGCAGCAACTTCATGCTGGATCCATCAAGTCCCCATTCCAATGGACAGTGAAAATGGTCAATGGAACATAGAATTCCGGACCTATCATTCTTGGAAGAATTTATTTCACTCACACGCAAAGGGAAAAAAAAGTAGCAATTGGAGAGCAACCCCATCTAAAAATCCTAAACCTATTTACACAAAAGGAAGCTCTGCTGAAATGATGGTATATTTCTCCTTTTGTAATTGCACAAGTGTGTGCAGGTGTAAAGATCAAGCCTATACTTTTGGTTGTTTTCATAATTGTCTTGTCCTCAGGTGGTCTCTCGTTCTTCCGACTACTACTGCAAGGGGTACCACCGCATATTGCCCAGTCCTATATGAAAGAAATGGAAGCAAGCAAGTATGAAAAAAAATAAATTCTGGCCCCAGTGCTTCTCTGCTTCTGCACCAGCAACTGCTAGCCACTCTGCAGCCTCTCATTTCTACCGTGATCCTCCTAAATCATATATATCGAACCTTCTGTCTTCCTCCTGTTGCTGGTGGAAAGAAAAACTCATGCATGCATTACTTTTTTTTTTAAGTTTAATGAAATAAGCCAATGCTTATCTGCAGTTTGTACCATTGTGTATTTCTGTTTCCTTCTCTTTCCTCTCTCTTTTTTAATGCAGAAAAGAAGACAAGCTAAACAAATATGCATGAAAGCTCATTTTTAGTTTCTAATTTATGTTTTCATTTTTGTGAAAAGCAGATGCTGCCACATCCAGTAACAATGGAATCAGAACATACATTACCTCTTTTGATAACCAAATAATAAATTATAGGTTGACATTCTCCTGTGTACACACGATTTACAGCATTTAACCATTAATTGAGCTGAATGCATCTCAAGTTAAAAGGGTTTTCCCCCTGTTGTTAATTTGTGAATACCATTTCTTTGAGCTACCACAGGGGATATTTTTTGGTGATGTATAATAAAGCTGCAGTGTTTATGACCTAGCCACATATTTGGGATTCTTATTTTATGTTAAGCTGTCACTCTTATTTTGTTTTCACAGTGTCTTGGCTTTTGGTTTGCAATTACAAACACTGGATTGTGCAGATACACTCACGTATATATTCCTATCCATTACATTATTCCACTTGGGGATAAGCACTGTTGTATAAAGCACATAAGAAAGGAAAATTAATCAGAAATCAGTATCAGAAAAACAAATATCATATAAGAGAGTCTAGTTTGCACCAGCTCTATTCATTATTCCTCTCCATACCTTTTGGTCCTGCAAATCATCTGGGCTTTCATCCTGACCAATTATCACATGGGTGTCAAACTCGTGGCATCACATTGCCATCATGTGACATTTTGCGATGGTTTTTCCGCCTTTGTGGAGCTGGGGTGGGCATGGCCTGCACGTGATGCATCCGGCCCGCAGGCTGCCAGCTTGACACCCCTGATTTATCACTTCATACATCTTGCAATCTTTATCCAAACACAACTTTCTCAATCTTCTCTCCATACATTCAGTCTTTCCTCATACACTTGTTTGGAGAGTCAGTTCTCACTCTCTATGAACATGTTTTCTCATCTTCCCGGCCACAAATTTTTGTATCATTTATTCAGCACTTATTCTTTCTTGACCCTATCTTGTTTACTATACACACTTCTTAAATACCCGCTGCATTAAACTTTTGTGTTTTTACATCATGGCAAACTCTCATTTTCATATAATGAAGTGTACAGAAGCTCACTATGGGCAATTCTATTTCTTTACACAAACCTGCTAATAATAACTGACAGTACTAGTCAGTTTAGGCATATTTTGATCAAAACCCAGTTTTATCCCAAGCATATTCACATTATTCTATGCAAGCCAGGATCTCTTAATATGGGGACTACTTTCCAAGCCAGCATTATTTACTATCTCCCACAAACTAGTAGGTATATGCAGTGTCTATACCTCAATGCTAGGCAAGATACAAAATTTCAGAATGTATTGGAACATTTTGGAACAGAGTACTATGTAATCTATCTGGGATCTGAGGCCTCAGACACAACCTGTCTGCCATTTGTTATATTTCTCTTGCGTCAGTCCCCAGGAAAATCAAGACTATCTCACAGAATCATCGGGGAGGTCACGCTTAAATGACCCACATAGGAGAAAGGATTTAGGAGCAACTACTCCTAATGAGACTTAATGAGACTCTACCTATTCACCTAACAAGCCTATTCAGATTAGACGTGAAATGGAACTAGCCTGGAAACCAAATATGGGGTTTCCCCCAACCAACTTGCTCAGACTGAAGTAGCTATTTGGATAAGCAGTAAAACATTTCAAACTAAAAAGATAACTCCACTTGCCATGACTCAATTTCCAGACAACTCTACCTGGGTGACTGTGAATCTTCATCGACAGATTAATATATGTTAGACATGTATTGACAATTTCTAGCACAGCAACATAAACCTATTAATAGAGTTACTAACAATTACTTCTTCTGAAGCATTTCGTATAGAGCTACCACCTATTCACATAATTCCAAGCATGTTTTATA
Organism: Oxyrhabdium leporinum; assembly: GCA_032468155.1. Classification (NCBI taxonomy): domain Eukaryota; kingdom Metazoa; phylum Chordata; class Lepidosauria; order Squamata; family Cyclocoridae; genus Oxyrhabdium; species Oxyrhabdium leporinum. The sequence continues at coordinate 335,340 of JANHFL010006795.1, read as the reverse complement.
CAAAAAAATGCCAGTGGAATGAAACTGAGTGGAATTACTTGATTTCAAGGTTTAAGATTGTATGCATAGTACTGGTTTTAATGCATTAATAACTATATCTGGGAGTGCCTGAAAGACCCATTACAACCCTTTAGGTCAATGGATACAAAACCAACTTTAATTCTTCACTTTATGAACAGTTACTGCACTTGAAATATAGCTCATACCTCTCAAACTCAAATGCAATATTTTGAAGGAAGTTATGTTGATCGACTTCCTTATTGCTGTCAAACAGGCCAAGGCAGAAGAACGATGGGAAAACTTCACATGCAAGGCTAACAGACCTAAGCAGATCAAAATGTATTTGAGTTTTTTTGTATTACGGCTACCATGTAATGGTTGTGTGAATTTTTGCTGCCTGGATCTGATAACCTTCGTTTGTATAGCTGATTTAGGCTTCAGAGAATGCTCTCCAAGTGTCCTCTGAAATATGTTTTGCGTCTCAAAGACTAAATGCCCCACGATCTGTTATGCATTGTTCAGAGTAATAAAATTCCCTCAACTTCAGGAAAAGCTGATATTTGGGAGTTCTTTTTCTGCAAAAATACATCCAAAGATCACAGACACACTAGAATGTTATATTTCACATGAGGACAGCAATGACATACAAGACATCCAACTTTTTGTTCAGGGACTTGCTTACAGCAGGAGTTTCATAGACATAAACATGATACAGCTGAAAAGTGGCTTTACTGCATATAAGAAAAAGGCCATGTGCACAAAAATTCTGCGCTGTGCAGAACACAGAAATCAAATTTTCTAATACGTATGTTTGAGGGTCTAAATTCTAGGGGTCTCTGAATCAATGGCCTTCTGGTCATTCTTTTCCCAGCCAAATCTCTCAGATGTAGACATCTGTTCAATGTTTATATATAGTTCTGCCTGGACAGATAATTCATTGGTTACACCTCATTAGCTTCAATTTTATAAGCATCAGTGATGCTGTGATCCCTCAGTACAGTAGCATTTCACAAGTAATACAGGTATCTTCTATATTCTGTACAGTATTTAAAAATCAGACATAAAAACACACAAAGGAAACTAAAGATTTTTGGGAAGGAAAAAAAAGCTTAAAGATGAATTGGAGCTGGTGTTCTGGATATTGTCAGTGGAATAACCAACAGAATCATGCAAATTTAGAAGTAGAAATCAGTGAATACCCCAATAAGGGGTCCCCAACCCCCAGTCTGTGGATGGGCATTGGGCTGCAGCATACCAGAAATGGGGCCCTGCAAACAAACAAAGCTCCATCTGTGGGATGCTGGCAGCATGCAAAAACACGCCTCCTCCAGTTGGTGGAAAAACCTCTCTCCATGTAACTGGTCCCTGGTGTCCAAAATGTTGAGGGCACTACCCTAACATCCTTACCCATTAAATCTGTCCAGAAGCAACAATACAGATGAATAATTATCTTCAGCATTTATTCTATACTTTCTTTTAGGTGTGACAAGTTTCTGAAGTGGATGAACATTTTTTTCCTACCATTTATATACTAGTGCAGCAACTCTGTACACCAAAGCATATGAACACAAATCAAAACTCTTAGTATGAAATGTACATAATAATTCAAGCTGTCATAATCATGGCATTCGATGCAGCAAAAGGATTAAACAGAGAAACTACTTCCTAATGTGCCTGGGGCAACTGTATTCTAATGCAAGGCTTACATTGAAAAGTTCTGGAAAAACATTTCAGTTTGATATACAGGCAAGGCAATCATATTGAAATCTGCCTTCCTTCAGCCTTGTGCAATCTAGATATCAACTCCTAATCTACACGGGCAATCAAGATGGGGGAAAGAGGTGACTATAGCAAACATGAGCCTAGTTTAGTACCACCCCCACCCCCTCCTGTGTGAAAACAGTTTGTGGCTGAGTGCGCTGTTCATATCCAAGCAACTGGGTTCAAAAGGTTAAAAAAAATAACATGATTAACAACATATTATGTGACTGCAACCAAAATTAAAGCATACAACTTTTGCCTCTGCGTCATCTCCCAGTACAGGAGATACAGGTTTGTCCGTGCGTGGAAATGCTCCTACACGGCGGTCACCGAATTGGCGAGACCTGCTTAACCCTGGTTTACTTAACCTTTGGTTTGCTCAAGCTAGCCTTCTGAATTTGCCCGCTGAGCTAATTCACACAACATAAGATGTTGAGGTGCTGCGCAAACGCACCCGCAGCCTTCCGGATCACCACAGAATCAACGCGACAGAATCTGTCGCCCTCCGGCTGCTTGAGGATGACCGAAATCACCACACCTTCTCCAGACCAGACGAGGAGCGAGAGAGACACGGAAACGGCGGGTTCCTCCAGCTACTTCCACTAGTTCGACGGCGAAGGAAAGGCAGCTGTTGGCAAAAAGAAAATCGCGAGAGAGAGAGAGAGACGGCTCCGGAGCCGACGAGGTCCTCCCGACCGCATCCGGGACGCCCCGTACCCAGGCCGCACCCGGGACGCCCCACACCCAGGCCGCAGTTCCCAGCCTGCCATTTCCTGCCCGCCTCCAGCCAGGCCAGCGGGCTTCCCTGCCCTCGGCTCCTCCCGTTGCCGCCGCGCGATTGCTGGCTCTCGGAGGCAAGATCTGGCCAGCGGGAAGGCGCCATGGCGCTTCTGGAGCCGCTAAGCGGAGCGCAGCTGAAGCGCCTGGAGCAGCACAGCTACAGCGCGTCCGGGCGCTCGCTGCTGGAGCCGCCGCTGCAGCATTACTGGGTTTGGCTGGTGGAGCGCACGCCGCTCTGGCTGGCCCCCAACGCCATCACGCTCGCCGGCCTGGTCTTTACCCTCGTCCCTTCGCTGATTCTCATGTACTACTGCCCTAGCGCCACCGAGGAGGTACGGTAGTCCACGCCGGGGAGACTCGCCTCGGCTGTCGCGCTTCTGGATGCGCGCTTCCTCTGGTCTCGCTTCAGCGATGTCTCGCTTGGGGTGGGGGTGGGGGCATTGCGGATGGCGGAGGCTCCGGTTACCAGGCAAGGGAAAAGCCCGAGCCGCCCTGGAGTTCAAATTCTAGGGGTTCACCCCGTCCAGTTTATTCAGCAGATACTCATACAGATCGGCGGCAGCGTTAAGTTCTGAGCGTACTTAGGATACTACTCTTGAACACGTTTCGTGTGAACTTCCCGGTGAAATTTAACGGAGTCTTGCGGGTCTCTGTCACGCACACTTTCCGTAAGAGAAGCTCCCCTCCGCTCTGGGCAAGAGGGGACTTATTGTTGGCCAACCCTGCAGCCTGGTCGTGAGAAACATGGTGGGCTGGAGTCCAGTGTGTGTAGATTGGGCTGAGAAAGATCTGTGTTACCTGCCATAATCCTCTTTTTTTTAAAAAAAAAAAGAAAAAGAAAATATTCGAGTCACCTGGGGATTTGCGGAAATTGAAGTAGCACAAAAACTGTGTGTGTGTGTGTATTTATTTGTTAGACTTACATCATGCCTTTCCTGTGCTAAGGTGTTTAGGATTGGCACTTTGGATTAGACTTGTGATCTTTCACCAAAGTCACAATATGTACCTGTTTTGAACTGTTTGAGTAGAAGCTAGGAAAGGGTTGGTTTTAGACATTTGCGTCTCTGAAAGAGAAATTTTCTTCACTTACAAAACAGCTTTGTATTTGCACGATACACATAAAGATACAATTTCCTTTTTGTGGAGTTTCACTGCATAGATACATTAACTTCTCAACAACAATAAGGAACTGTTGCCGCAACCTCCTTTCTAAAGTTCCCAGTCTAGTTTCCTTGCTTCTGGGAGTTTCTGTATCTGAGGACTCACCAGGCCTGACTGACCCTTTATGGTTTTTCAAGATTGACTAGATTGAGTATCCATGGTGCATATTATTATCAGCCCAATCTGCTGCAGAATGAAGGCCTCTTGGCTGAAGTTGATTTAGTTTATGTGTTCAATTTCCATAGCTGCCCATCTCAGCCAAGGGATTCTTTATGGTTTGTAATGTACCATGCTAGTCTACTTTGGATGGGTAAATAGATGTTGTTCCATTTTCCAATCTTGGCTCAGAAACAATGACTGGCCCAAACGCACCCAGCTGGCTTCTATGCCTAAGGGAGGTCTAGAAAGGAGATAGAGAAAATATAGGCTAGGTTATTAATTTTATTCTTACTGAGTGCCTTATCATTCACTGGTTGTGTAACAAACCTGCTTTAAGATACAGATCTGCTGAAGACAAAATAGTGATTAAAGAGGAATGTCATGGCAGATGTTCAAGGCCACTCTTGCTTATTATACTTATTGGATGAGAATGGCAGAACAGTTTGTTTCTGTATGAGGGGTCCTTGGTGCTCTCTGAGCTTGCTTATTTTTCTTGCAGATGTTTCATTAGCCAAACTAGGTAGTCCTCGACTTACAACAGTTCATTTAGTGACTGTTCAAAGTTACAACGGCACTGAAAAAAAGTGACAAGACCATTTTTCACAGTTACAACCTTTGTAGCATCCCCATGGATACGTGATCAAAATTCAGACACTTGGCAACTGACTCATACTTATGACCAAGGTCATGTGATGATCTTTTGAAAGCAAAGTCAATGGGGAAGCCAGATTCACTTCACAATTGAGTTACTAACTTATCAACTGCAGTGATTCACTTAACAACTGTGGCAAGCAAGGTCATAAAATGGGGTAAAACTCACTTAACAAATGTCTCACTTAACAGCAGAAATGTTGGGCTCAGTTGTAGTCGTACGTTGAGGACTACGTGTACTAGTACTAGCACTGATGATGTTACCTAGTTAGTGTAATGAAACATCGGCAAAAACCAAGAAAACTCAGAGAGCATCAAGGACGCCTCATTTCGAACCTGAGCTACAAATATTCTCCTTTACTGTTTCTGTATATTTGTTTCAGGCTCCTCCTTGGGTGTTCATCTTTTGTGCATTAGGACTCTTTATTTACCAGTCTCTGGATGCAATCGATGGAAAGCAAGCCAGAAGAACAAATAGTAGCTCTCCTTTGGGAGAATTGTTTGACCATGGCTGTGATTCTATTTCAACAGGTAACTTTTTAATTAGTTTAGCCTTGCATCATGGACTGATAGTTAGAAGGAGGTCTTTTAGTCTAACCCTTGTAGACTGTCTCCTGCAATCCCCTCTTCTAGGCAAAATATAGAATTGCTTCTCTCTGTGAATTCAATCCATGCCTTCCTAGGGAACTTTAGCAGACCCCTTTGTCAAGTTCCTTCAGATGGAAATGAAGCCACCTTAACACTAGGCCTGTAAATCACTTCCAGTTTGAAGGAAAACAGTGCCTTGATGTGTGTGGGGCATGTAATACCTATCTGCAATTCTTTAAATCATGTGCCTTTTTCCAATATCTAATGGCAACTCCAGAGGGCTGTCATGTGCCTGGGGGGAAAAACAGCAGTTTTTGAGTTTCCACTTGCAATGTGAGTACCCTTGCATACTCCATATCCAGAGCTCATCAATATTATTCTTAAATACATGATGTTTTTTATAAAGCAGCGGTAAAAAAACAGGTGGGGTTTCTAAGATGGGTGGAGTCTACTAGTTAGTGCAGGGATTCCCCCCCCCCCTTAGTATAGCTTCCATTTTGGTTATCAATGAAGGGTAAATATGGGTTATACCCAAAATCTTAATTTATATATATTCTCCAAAACAGCTATGAGATATAAACTAACAATTGGCCTTTTCAGTATTCATTAGTGTTGCAGCCTGTATTGCACTTCGCTTGGGAACAAATCCAGACTGGCTCTTTTTCTGTTCCTTTGCCGCGATATTCCTGTTTTACAGTGCTCACTGGCAAACCTATGTCTCGGGCATACTCAGATTTGGCAAGTAAGTGGATGCTTGGATAATTGAATTTGCAACTTGTCTTTAAAAAAAATTGCTGTAATCCTCAATTGGGACACCAGGTTTTTATTTTTCCCTGTAGCAAAAATGTTATTTGTGAATTCCATGTTGAGTTAATACTACATCAAATCAGATGATAATACTTCACGAAGTAGTTTGAAAGCTATGAAGGTTAAGTGGGAAGGATCAAAAACTTTGCAGGAAAGATTATAAGATACTAAAGACGAGGCAGAAACCCTGCTATTGCTTTCAGCTGCCAAGGCTGGAATGAAAAGGGGATGAAAAGAGCCCTGGTGGCATAGCTGTTGGAATACAGTATTGCAGGCTAACTCTGCCTACAGCCTGGAGTTCAATCCTGACAAACTCAAGGTTGACTCAGCTTTCCATATTTCCGAGGTGAGGATCCAGATTGTTGAGGCGGTATGCTGACATTGTATACCACTTAGAGAGTGCTGTAAAGCACTATGGAGCGGTATATAAATCTAAGTGCTATTGCTATTTTTTTGAATGGCTATCAGAAAGCAGGCCTCTGTCTGAAGATATTGTCTGTTTGACGGGACTGTCTGGCTTGGATTTAATCCCAGTTTAGGTAGAAGATCATGAAAAGAGAGAATAGTCTTCCTGATGTCCAGCAATTAGTATTTGGCCAGTAGCAGGCAAATAGGTAAATGTGAAGCTAGGCTCACATATCCCAAGTTCCCTCACATATCCCCCTTAATCATGATTTGTGGAATGCATCAGGATTAGTTGGATTACGCTCATCATAAGTCACAAAACACAACATGGATGACATGTTAGACAAACCTGAATCAACAGTGTTGTTTTATAGTGCAGGATAAGGCATTCAATTACTTTTATATTACACTTAGCACACAGGTAGGGCCTAGGCAAATTGGTGCTTTATCTGTTCTCCTTTGATGTATAAATGACCACCCTAAAGTGGTGTTAATTCCAGTTTTGGATATGTTATGTTTTTGTTTATGATCCCAATTCAAAATTTCAATTGATTATAATTCAAGTTTGATTTATAACTGCCAGCTTTGTTCCAAATAGCTGGCTTTTAAACTAAGGGAGTTTAACTTGATTTTCTTTAATAAAGCTCTGTCTTCATGCTGCATATTAAAAGTTCTGAAAGGTAGTGGACAAGTAGTTTTTGATATGGCACCAAGTTGAAGATTTAAAAGGAAAAATAATTCTAATCTAATTCCGTGTCTTCTTCTGCTTCCCCCTTTAGTTGCTGGCTTTAAATTTAGCATGCTAAGTATCTTTGTTTTGCTATAAAATGTTTTCTTTTCTACATTTTGGTAGCCCTTTAATGGATATAGTGCAAAAAACGCTCTCAACTGCTCAAACATCAAGTATCCAGGGCAGAGATGAGGTTGCATTTCTTTCATAATAGATAAATTTGCATCTTACTTTGGGTATGAGGAGATAGTGATACTTTATTTATATTCCATCCATTATTTCTGCCAGTTTATACATTGAATTAGAAAAATATAATTATAAGAAATAAAATAATTAAGTTACTTTCATTACTGGAGTTCCCTGATGTTTGAATTTATTTAAAAAAATGTTTGGTTAACCTTTTATAAATGATTTCCCATTCATGAAAGTAATAAATCATTGGTATGAGTCAATTTCTTTTGTTTCTTTTGGTTCTAGAATTGATGTGACTGAATCTGAAATAGCTGTAATAATGATGTTTTTGTTAACCTCATTTGGTGGAACAAGAATGTGGGACACAAAGGTAAGTCAATATACCTACAAATTTGAATATATTTTCATATCTCTGAAACATATTGATATTGTGATTCTTTCTAATTCTTTGCATTTTGTTGAAGGTTGATTTTTCCTCCCTTTTAAAAATAGGAATTAACAATAAAAGTTTGTTGTAACGTGCCTTTTTCCATGTGGTCCAAGTATATTGCCACTTTTGCATTTGTAATGTGCTCTCCAATGCATGAGTTTAAAACTACGTAAAGGAAAAAGACTCCACCTGCTATAATTAAAGTCTGTATTAAATCACTGCTATTATGATGTTCCATATGATGCTAACATGATGTTCCATATATCCAGTTCTGTGCTCATTATTATGTACGTGTTGGCAGCTGACCACTGTTGTTACTCAACATTCATGTAGCATTTAAAGGTGTACCAAATGTATTGCTATAAATCAACAGGATGTAGCTCTCTTTTATTTTCTAAAAACTTCAGATTATGCTTCTCCTGCTTTCAAAGCTGGACTATTTTTGCCAATATGGTAGGATTTAGTTTTACTGAAAGTAATAAGAGAACTACTATTCAAAGGAGGCATGAGCTAGGATGACCTCTTGAAAATTTGGACAATTATGTCCACTAGATATGATTTTCTGATCTTTTTACTGGTAATATCTTAGCCTTCCTGGATTTTTCAGCCATTTAGAAATCCAGCAGATGGACTAAAAAAAATATTAACTGCATTGTAAGGCAATAACAAAACCATTGCACTAGTATTTATAGAGTTACAGTATACACTTTCAACATTTCACATCTAAAACATTTCAACAATTTGTAAGCATCATTTGGCTGGCTGTACTCTTGAAACTGATTTAATGTTCTGGCATTCTTGAATTATTGAATACCTGCATGAAACAAATTCAATGTTCAAATGTTATTACTGAAACTTTTCAAGTTTTTCTTTGGAAATGATTTTTTTTCCTCCCTGAAGGTACATTAGACAGCTAAACTACTCAATTTAAACCATCTTCATGCTGCAAGTTATTTTATTGGAGTAATGGATTATTTAAGATATATAGTAATCTTGGAAGTAGCACCTTAGACAACTATGTATTCTGAAATGTAACCTCCTTGGTTACAGGATTCATTTATTTTGCTTTTCTTTTTAACCTTGTGCTGCCTTTTGGAAGTTTCCTTCAAACTACAGTTGAATAAGAAAGGTAAATATTTATGCTAAGTTGTATTAGCTAGAATTTATGGATAATATGGTCTGATCTAAGCAAAATGGGCAGTTGCTATTTGCATTTCCCGTGATGTTTACCTCTATATAGATTAGTGAACTTGAAGGAACTATTCATTTTCTGGAAATGTAGTTGATGGTATATAGGTAGCTCACATTCAGCAGCCATTCAAATTTACAATGATCTTACAATTCCACTGAATAAGGGGACTTAAGAGCAGTCCTTGTAGCTGTAACCATCACAGTATTCCTGTAATCACAACTGCAATTTGGGCACAATTGTTGAAGCATCCCATGGTCACATGGACATCATTTCTAACCTTCAGTGCCAGCTTCTGACAAGGAGAGTCAAAGGAGAAACTGGCAGGAGGTTGCAAAAGGGGATTACGTGACATTGTGTCCTAATGACTGCAAGGGATTCGCTTAACAACAGCAACTAGAAACTATTCAAATTATCATTGTAAGTCGGAACAGTTGTGTAACATTGCCCTTTACGTATGCCTCAATTAGCAACAGAGTTGCTGCTCTCAATTACTGTTGTTAAGCAAAGACTACCTCTATACTAAGCTATACAATCAGTTCAAGTTGCTTAAGAATGTTTTTTCTTGATTCAAAATTCTATATCATATATAATTGTGAGAGAGTTGAAAGAATAGTGTCTCTGTGTCCCATCCTTCAGTCATAATCTGGGATTGCTAACAGAATTTTTGGATGTGAGTGTCATTTGCTTATAAGTGAAGGAAAATGGATAGTTCAGATCAATTGCTAAGTTTCAATAGTTTTAAACCTTTAAATGATCATTTTCTTTACAAGATCCCTCTGCTCAAACTAGAGCTGAAGACCTTACCTGTTGCTGGCATGTTGTGTGGGGCAGCATTTTCAAGTTATAATTATTTCCGAGTAATCCTTGGAGGAGGTGTAGGGAAGAATGGCTCTACAATAGCAGTAAGTATTTGTAAGATGTTAATTGTTGGGTTAATGCAAATTTTAATTAATGTTAATGCTAAGTTTTTGAGTGCTATTTTGTGTCCTCAGTTTTAGAAAGCCTTAAATCCAATATTCACTGTGAAATGTACTAATAATATTATGGTATAGCTTGAATTGCTCTATAGCTTCATATTACACATTAGTAGAAAGGAGATAATACAGCAGTTATGAAGTTTCTAGATCAGATTATTTGTTTAGTTCTTAAGTATCTGTGGATACTTTGCTCACTCTTGCTAAGAGTTTTCAAAGCAGAGCCAATCAGGCAACTTATAACTTTCTGAAACCACCACTTGTTCAGCAATTGTTCAAGGTGATAGTGGCGATGAACAATGAGGACCTACAACCATCCTCAGAGTTCTGGCTGTCACATTGTCCCCACAGTCATGTGATCATAATTCGAGTGCTTGGTTACCTGGCTCACTATTACATAATCACAACTAGCCACACTCACATATTCTCCATTTGCAGTCTTTCCTGTCAGCTTCCCACAAGCAAATCAATGGGGAAACTAGCAGAAGGTTGCAAGTTGCGCCTGTAAGTCACGCGTGCTGATTTTTCTCATGGATATGTATCGGTACTATAGATCATGAGTGGGCCTGTGAGGGCTGCTCTGTAAAACCCCCCATCTGCCTATTCTGTGTAGCAGCCCCCAAAGGCTTGGCCATGACCCATAACACCTACCTGTGGACTCCACCAGCCCACATGCCTGCCTGCATACTGCGACTAAACTGTCTGCACTCAGAAGCACCTGTCCACAGCCTCTGCTGGCCTACTTGCATGATATCTGTCCATCTGTAGCACTCATCCACCCACCTGCAGCTCTCACCTGCCAGGTTGCTTGCTTAAGACTTTGGTCATTTGAGGTCTTCTCTTAATAATCCACACAGTCTCTGGGTTATGATGGCAAACAAGATGCAGTCTCATGATGCCTTGATTTAGGAATGCATTGCTTACTGGTGGAAATTCTTGTCCCAATTGCCATCATAAGTTTGCCCCCTACATTTCTTAAGAGTTAAACTGTTCTGGGATATTCTCCAGCTGGTTCTAAAACCATTTGGAAGCTTCCAATGGTGAAAAAAGTTACTTGACCAATCTGATCTTCCAGTGTGAAGAGACTATCCATTAAATTCTGGGTGAATTCAAAATTCTGTCCCAAAGGTGCTTTTTTAAGAGGCAACTAGACTTTCTGGTTTTTCTTTGAAGACATTTTTCTTCTCATCCAAGAAGGATGAGAAGCAAAATGTCTTCAAAGAAAAACCAGAAAGTCCAGTTGCCTCTTGAAAAAGCACCTTTGGGACAACTA
>JANHFL010006795.1:288571-308898 GCA_032468155.1 Oxyrhabdium leporinum | reverse complement strand
ATACTTTCGATCCTGGGAATCCATCTCCATTCAACTGGCAGGCATTTTCAGAGGCTGAAGTTCCCAGGGTGAGTGTGAAGAATGGTGTGGACTGTGGGGGGTGGGCAGCTAGCTAGGCCGCACAAGGATGCAGCACCGGGTGGGAAGTAAAGCAAGTGGCAGTGGCAGGCAAGCTCCAGGGACCAGGGGGGGGCAGCTAACTAGGCCGCGTGGGGAAACAGCACCGGATGGGAAGCGAAGCAAGAGGCGATGGCAGCAGGCAACCTCCGGGGACCATGGGGGGGGCAGCTAGCTACTAGGCCGCATGGGGACACAGCGCTGGATGGGAAGGGACAGGGAGGCAAGCGGCAGCAACGGCTTACTTACACAGGCAGGCAAGCAGGCAGATCAGGAGCAGTTGGGCCTCAGGCACATCCTTGTGGGAAGGCCGGCAGAGACACTGGGGCGGGATGAGTGGTGAGCGGGCAGGTAGGGGCGGGGCCAGCCGGAGGTGATATTTGCCAGTTCTCCAAACCAATCAAAATTTTCCCTACCGGTTCGTATGAACCGGTGTGAACCGGCTAGATTTCACCTCTGCATTAGAAATTACTTAAACTCTAAAGGTTGATTAATTCATATAGTGCAGAGATGCAGCTATGGAGTTCTGGATTCTTCCTAATGACCTGGTATGATGCTTGAGATGAAAGAAAGCATCTATTTTCTTCTGTGTAATAAAGGAACATATTGTGCTTGCATCGGTATGTCTGAACTCTCATGTTGTATTTGTGTATATGTATTTGAAAAATGGGAAGCACAGGGTGAGCTATATATGCTTTTCTCTGGGTCATATGCTCAAGGGGTCTTAGAATGGAGGAATTAGGAGCATCTGAGCCACTGCACAACTGCCTCTCCCATCAGGATGAGTTAGGAGAATTTGGGGGGAATTTGTTTTTCTTAACTCCTCAGCCTGATCCGTTCCAGCCCATTTTTGAACTTGATCTTTCTTTTGCTAGCTTCTCCTCACCCTGTCCAGGATAATTATTACACAAAGAGGCTTTAGAATCAGAGTTCTGATCCTTTTACATAATTTCCTTCTGCTGGTTTGCAAATAATAAAACCAGAACGTCACATCTCCATGGGAAAGGTTATAAAAAAAGTCAAGTTGGCATCTGTGACCACACAATCAAAGTCTTGCTTCTTTTAACATGGGATGCACATTAAAAAATGCAGGGCTTCAAACTTTGCTGGCACCCTTGCTAACACCCCTACTAGTTTAATTTTGTATCTATCTTACTGTTGAATAACCTATAGTGGTGAAGTGCATCCAACCTACAGTAGGAAATTATTGATTAATTATATCTTTATGCATTATATTCATGAATAACTTTTATGGGCATATGGCATAATTAAGGCTAATCATTATAGATATCACCACACCAGGTGTCATCAAGAATGTACAGCCCTCTTATGAAAATACAATGCTCCAGATTAAAGATGGACCAAAAGTCATACATATTCAAACTTTAAAAAAAATCAATTATTTTCACTTCTATTATGTGATGCTTTGTTACCAGGTGGCTTTAAATCTGAGTTTTTCAAAAAACGCATAGTTCATAGATGGTTCTTTAGTTATTTATTATTACTGTTGCAGTTTTTAAGTAAAATAACAAATCAATACCTATATTTATTTTTGTCCTTATATGCTTTGCGAATTCTATCAGTCACAAGTTTACAGTTCATTAGCAGACCTTTAGTCACTGGAGGCTGAAAAATAAATTATGAAAAAACGTGGATCATTACCTGTATGTTTTTATTTTCAGTTGCTGATATTCTTTTATTTCCATAAAGAACCAGAATTGATAGCAATTATTCAGCAAATGTCAGACATAATTCTAATATTATACAAAATAGGGTAACTTTAAAAATAATTGTCTTCATTTCCATATTTCATACACACACACACACACACTCTAGCAGAGAAGAAAAATGCTTGTCAGTCTTTGACAATCAGAGAAACACACCGGCTAAGATCTGAGCAGGGATTCCTAATTCCAGTTAAGTAACATTTGCTGGCAAAACCATAAATAATTCTAAAAACACAACTTCAATTCTAAAGAGATTTTTTTAAAATAGACTTACATCTTGTACCTGGAAACCCAACTGAAACAATTCAAATAGAAATGTGAAGAGAAGAGGATTAAGTCCAATCTCTCCCTTACTGTTGACTCTCATCAAATTTTACCCAGGTGCAACTTGTTAATCAAAGAAGATTCTTGTGCAAGGGCTTGAGCAATAAATCAATAATTTTGAGCAATAATTTTGAATCTTCACATATGAACCTGGTTGTTTGCCAAAGACTTTGTACACAATGTCATGTTTAACATTTTCCTATTTCCATTTTTTATTTATTGTCAAATTTTGGACTATTAGTCCTTGGAGTAAGAATTTGTTCTCTTATTATTATTTATGAAGTATTTGAACAGAATCATGGCATTGTCAGTGTTCCATCCAAGTTCCAATAAATCACTCAGCACTCAGATAAGTGTAAAGAGAATTACAGAACCATCTTCTTTTGCCCATCATAAATCACATTCCCCAATCATACGGGTTACCTAACCTTCCATCTTCCGTCTCGGCACACCTCTTCCAGGTGCTGCACAGAATGGCCTTGACATTCTTAGAACATTCTTAGAACAATAATATTTTGACTACAACACTACTAACTGCATGAGAAAGTACTCCCTTTCTATTTCTCATGTGTAACTATGTGGCAGCCTGCAGAGGCCTCGAATTCATGGCTTCCAAGGCTGACAGGCATTTAGAGTCAGTGGAAAAGACTATGTGGTTTCAATCAAAAACATGCAACTCAGGATTGAACTGTGGAGTTATTGGTGTTCTCTGAGTTTGGTTGTTTGCTTGCAGACATTTCACTACCTAACTAGGTAACATCATCAGTGCATGATTACTGATCAACACCAACAGGATTATACAATTCAATTCCTGGCAAAGGAAAAAACTCTGAAAATTTTGTTTTTGTGATGAATTAAAAATATTATTGTTAATTTCCAAAGTCTAATATCATACAGTTCTGGAAATTTTGGATTTCATGAATTACAGTCATTTCACACTATTTTGCTATTTTTTTCTATCCCTACCAAGATTTTCAGAAGTAGTTCTGGCATAACTTTGGGAGAGGAAGCAATCTATTTATCAATGAATGAATAAACAAAAACTCTGGATATGTTCATTCTATTGGCATATATAAAATGGAGATTGTTTTTCAGTGAAATGAACCGTAAATCTCTTTACACATGCATTTTTGACTATGACATCTAAGTTTATTGAATAAAAGATATTTAAGTATTTTAATTTAACAGTCTGATCTACTACAAATTATATATCTGTTGCAAATTAAATTTATCTGATATGACTGTCTGTACAAATTAATGGCAGAATAAACTCATAATATAGCAGTTGCTTACCAGATTGGGATCATAGTATGCTTCTTGGGTTGGTGGTATAACATTAATTTGAGTTATATTTAGTGGAAGGGATTTAGAACAATTTATTAACATTTGTTCCAGTCCTGTCAAGTCCTAGTAAGGGGTACGTAAAAAGAGAACAGGTTTATGCATTTTTCCTACTGCAATCTTCATAATCTTAAAAATATAATAAATACAAATGTGATTATCTCAGCAACTGTCCAATCTATACTTAGTCTCTGCATTAGATGCAAATAAATTATTCCCCCAAAATTCAATAATATTTTTAAAAATGGGATAATCAGGAAAAGTTTAAGTGACAATCTTCCTGACAGACTCTATTTCTATAAGGAATTTTGATACAGGGAATAGTCTGAAATGGTATATTCCCCATACCTTCTCTCAACAACCCCGTGAAATAGTTTAAATAAGATTCTCCCAAAGTTTATGAAATAAATTCCATGATTGATTGAAATTCTAAATCTAGGGTTTCTGAGTCCTAGGTGAACATTAATTACTATAGTGACTTTCACATTCCAGCCGCAAAGTGGAGTTAGAAAGCAACTCTTTTGATCAAGCATAGACCACATGAAAACAGAACTTAATTTCAGCAATTTAGATGTTTTCTTAACCACAGTTTGTATGTAGCTTGCTTAAAACTTTCCATAATTAATATCAACCACTGTTTATCTTGTTCAGATGATGCTAGCTGTGCTTCGTTAGAAGTAGAAAAACAGCTGTTACGCTTTCTCTCCCAACTAGAGAAAATACAACCCTGGGGGAGGTTAATATGCTGACTAATGGAGACAACATTTTAAATGTATATTATTGTATAATTTGTCATATGTTTAAAAATATAATTTACACAATGCTTTAGGAAGATACCTTTCCATCTCACTTTCCAAGACTCTTCCCTTTCATCACAACTGACTTTAATGACTTGTCAAGCAAGATTCACTGACTTTCTATAAAATATTTTAGAAGTCCTATGAAGCCCACTCAGAAAACTACTTTGGCCAACTCTATTGCATGTTTCTAAAGCTGGTTCTAAATCATACTTCCTGCAATTATATGGAAGAAACTACAAGGTTGTTGTTTTTTTAATTACCTGCAAGCTTAAAGGGAGTTCATGAATTCTTGTGGCCAATGTACGAATTTCCCGGTCAGATAATATTCCAGAGTGATCTGTATCAATTTCATCAAAAACCTGGGAAATATTGAGTTGCTGAACTGCACTCATGAGATAATAGAAGTATGAAAAGGCAAACTGCATATCTTCAGAATGGCGTACTTTATGAAAGGAGGTCTTGTCAAATTCCTCAGGGAAGCTGTCCAGAAAAAAAGGAATGACTTACTCGCATTTACAAAGTTTCAAGAACTTTCTAGTAGCAAAAGCACTTAGACTTATATACCGCTTCATAGTGTTTACAGTGTTTACATAGTGTTTACAGCCCTCTCTAAGTGATTTGCAGATTCAGCATATTATCCTGCAACAATCTGGGTCCTCATTTTACCAACCTCGGAAGGATGGAAGGCTGAGTCAACCTTGAGCCAGTCAAGATCGAACACTCTGAACAGTGAGCAAAGTCAATACTGCATTCTAACCACTGCGCCACCATGGATTCTAAGTAACTTTTCCAGTGGAAGATACTATACAACTGTCATTTTCAGTACTATCGTTTTATTATACAAGTTTGACCCCCAAATTAAATGCAAAAATTAAAGTTGTTCAGACAACCACAGACATTTGTTAAGACTTGTTATAAGTCACTCTTCCGCAACGTCATCCCTAACCAAGTGCCATGACATCTGTGCAACTAAGGTCTGTGACAAAAAAGTCCTACCTTTATCAGACCTTTTCCTATCTTATTCCCAACAAGAAGCCTTATTTCAGTGCATTTATATATGCAAAAGATGCCTTTCACATTGTAATCAAATGCATGGTTCTTGGGGCAGGGCAGCCAAGTATATTGATAGCAATCATACTCTCCAACGACTCTCCAACATCTGAAGATGTTTGCCTGAACAGCTTAGAAAAACTATGACAGTCCTACGTCATTTTAAGATTCTGATGATAACTGAGCACAAAGCTCAGTGTGTATATTCCAATGAGCTTTTGTAATATTTCAAGCAACCAAGAACTATGAGTATTTAGTCACAGTGGTTTTCAAGGAGAAAAATATTTAAATAAATAAAACAGAATAATTAGCCTTTCCCATTGGACTTACAGATCGTGTAATTCCTGCATGACTTTTCGATCAATCATATGGGGCATATGAGCAGGTACTTTCCGAGAGGTGAATCCAAATTTTCCATTTAGAAGCTTATTTACATATCTGAGGGAATCAGCAAATGTATCTTTCAGCTGTCTTCCAACAAGTTTACTTTGTGTAAAATAAGCCAGCTCCTTCTTTAATGATTCTTCTTCCTAAAAAAACAAGGACACACATCATGCTTACATAAGCAACAGAATCAATTCAGCTTCATTTTTTTACTTAATCCAAGAGCCTAAATTACTTGCTTAACCCACCTTTGTTAACAACTTGTTTTTTAATTAATTGTTTAGATTTAGAGGCTGCCCAAGTCCAGACAACTATAGGCAGCTTACAGTTAGAATAGAAAGAACCCTAAACCTGAGGATAAATAATCACATGGATCTGGGAAATATGCAATACAATAAAAACAACCAATTGGGGCTTAACCTTCACCTACATCAGGGGTGTCAAACTCAAGACTGGTGGGCTGGATCCAGCCGTGGGGTGCTTAAATCTGGCCAATGGGGCCGGCTTGGAAATAGCAAAGGACCAGCCCACTGTGCCTCTGGCAGCCAAAATGAGGTGTGGGAGGGTGCACGTGGCCCCCATGCCCCATTTTTGGTCTGGATGGCCTCCTGCAACACTCTACTGGCCAAAATGGGGGGGGGGCACACTCCATTTTGGCAGGTAAAGTGCTGCAGGAGGCCGTCCAGGCCAAAACCGGCTTGACAGAGTGCTGCCATAGGCCATCTGGATGCTGCCAGAGGTATACACCCTGTCTCCATGCCTAGCTGGCCCATGGAGAACTACAATGCTGATCTGGCCCTCAAAGAAATCCAGTTTGACACCCCTGACCTACGCCATAGGCTTGAAGAACAGCCAAGTCTTCAAAAAGAGTCAGATGGATGTCTAGAGGGATGGTGTTCCAGAGAACAATTGTTGCAACAAAGACACTTCCTAGGTCTCAATAGATGGCAACTGTTTAATTGAAAGGACCTGGAGCATACCCACCCACCAAGAAGAGTGGTCTTGTTATAAAAGATGAACAAAGCATAGATGTTATAGTTTGAAAACTGAGCTGATCTTTATTGGCTACTTTCTTATTTCTAGCAACTTCTCATTGAAGACCAACTTGGTACAGTAACCAATCACATGTGTCTTTCTTTTGATCACTTGATAACTTTTTCTTGCCTAAGAGGATGTGCATAAGTGCACTAATGTGCCTATCATCCCTGTCGTTGTATTTTTATTCTTTTATTCTTTTTCTCGTTTTTGTTTGACAAATTCTAATAAATAAATAAATTCTTTAAACTCAAATTTTGGCTACTGTTCCAGTTGACAATCAAAAATTCAGTGTGGACAATGGCACAGGTTGTCTCAGAAGGTTATGGACATTCGTTAACTGGAAATATTTTAAGTAGCGGATGGACATTAAGGAATGCTTGCTTGTATTAGAGATGATTGGATGGCTTCCGCTATCCCTTTTAATTTTAAAATTCTGTTATTTGTATTAAAGATAATACAGAAAACGATAAGCTATCCTGCTTAATGAATGCTATTTACATCTGTTAAAGATGTTAAGAAAACTTTCATTGATAGAGAACTTTTCTCTGTTCAGAGTCAAACTATGATGGAATGGTCATCATAAGCCTTCCAGATAAGCCATTATCACTCCATGTTACATGTAGTCCTCGACATACAACCACAATTGTTTCCACTGCTAAGCATGACAGCTGTAAAGTGAGTTGCACCTCATTTTACAAACTTTTTTTGCCATAGTTACGAAGGGAATCATTTAGCCATTAATCAAATCTGGCTTCCCTCATAGACTTTGCTTGTCAGATGCCAGCTGGAAAGTTGAGTAAAAGCTAAGGTTCAGAGACCTGACATGTCTATGAAAACTTAGGTCAGGTTAGTCCTTAGCTGCAATTTTATATTCAATTGGATAATAGTTTCTAATAAACTCAAATGAGGTTAATTCTGAGCATATGCACACCTGGTTACATTATTAATCACCACTTGAATATGTTTGTTTACTAAATTTATGAGTTGCTCTGTAATATATTCCCTGAATTTTTTTAGTTAAAAAAGCATGTATAGAATTCAGTCAGAGCTAGAAAGAAGTAAAAAGCCATTGCCAAAGCATTTCAGTCCTTTGGATACTCACATCAAGAAGATCTTGGAAATACTTATGTTTTTCCCATGGCAAAAAGCCTTGATAATTTCCAGTGTAATATTGTAATTTTCTTCTTGGACCTTCTGCGATATCTTCCTCAGAAAATGCTGGATTTACATCTGTTTCTTTCTTCTTTTGTTGTTCAATTTTCCTTTCCTGGATTTCTTTATGCATAAGGGTATTCAAGGTTTTATTCTGAGATTCGTGCTTTTCATCCACATTCCTGACAACAGATGTGGGTTTTGGTTTTACTGTAGAGCGGTAACTTAGAGAAAAATTGTTGGTCACCTTCATTTCCACCAATATACTACTTGTTGGTTCAAATCCTGTTAAAGTCATATTGTGCATTTTTTTTGTAGCTACTATTTTGCCTTCATTGTCATTTTGTAAAGGTCTCTGCCAAAGCATGGTCTTTCCAACAATTTTCAGCCCTTTGTCCCTCTTCCTTGATTCCTCGAGATCGTTTAGCGCCGTCTTTGTTTCTGAAGGCATCAACTGGAGTGATCGAAGGAGAGCAGCCTTGGATAGATTATAACCCTTCTGAGTGATATCGCCAACTATCAGCTGCAATTCCAAATTCTGCAAGGCTATCTTTACATCTTCAGGTAGCGCAGACATATTAAGTGCCTGAATTACCATTTCTTCATCTAAATTATTAGATGTACCATTAAGATGTTTTTTAACTCTTGGGAAACGTCTTTCTTCAGGAATATCCTCAAATATCATTTCCGCTTCTGGCACTGAAGTTGTAGCTTTCAAATCTCCCGCAGGCTGCTGGGTGGTAGTTGTATTCAATTTGGATTCCTCCCTAGTATCCACGTCTAAGGTTATTTGCATCTTGAATTCTTCTTCATCTTTACTTTGAAACGTAAGATTAAAATGAATCACAGTTGCATTCATTCCACTATGCATTAGCAGGTGGATTGTCTTCCATTTGTTAGCAATAGAAGCATGGCGTATTATTGGGTTGTCACTATAAGCACCTTCTAGTCCTTTCTTGGCTATTTCAGCAAAGTTGAAATAAGGTAGAGATTCCCCTTTCGGGATGATATAATGAGTCTGATTCTTCTGAAGAGTTACCTTGTACAGCTCACCAAAGTGATCTGGAAGATGAGAGTATTGCTATTTACACAGTGCTGTTGTTTTCATCTTACCTTTGTTCCAGGTCCTCTATTATCTTCTTAACAATTCAATGGAATAGGTTAGGCAAAGGAAATATGTGACTGGAGGCTGGGAACTTATTGAATTGGAAGTGGGTCTAATCTAGTCTAATAGTACAACCATATTAATTTGGTATGATCTGCTAATTTGTCATTATCTTGTCTTCCTAAGACAGGCCTGTCAAATTGGTGGCCCGTGGGCCAGACGCATTACTCGCAGGCCACCCTCACCCTGTCTCTGCAAAGGCAAAAAACATCACGATACGTCATGGTATGTCAGATGACGCGATTGAATTTATATCCGTGTCCTAAGACAAATAGCATTTACCAGTTTTTTATGTTTAACCAAAGTGAACAATTATATTTTTACATGATATATACAGGAAATGAGTTGTGGATGCCCTAGCTCAGTGGTTCTCAACTTGTGGCCTGCAGACACCTGGGGAGGCCATGATGTCATCACAGGGGGTCAGCAAAGGTTTGAAGAAATGTTATGATTTCAGTCTTGGGGTTCGGCGGCCACAAAAGGTATTTAAAGGGAGTCCGTGGTGAAGAAAAGTTTGAGAACCACTGCTCTAGCTACAATCACATAGACTGTAACAGTTCAACACAGAAAGAAATATAGCCATATCCCCCAAAGAATTCATTTTTAAATACTAACACACTAAAAATATAATGAAATAAAGTAGGGAAAGAATATATTCTTTTGCATATAAGACAGAAAGGTTAGGTTTCTATTTAACCATTCAGTTTTCTTATCCTATTATGCTACCTACTAGTAAAGGCCTATTTTACTCCACTTCTATATATCCAAATGAGAACAAAAGGGTAAAAACAGCATAAAAAAAGAACACAATTTCCCCAAACCAAAAAGCGTCTCACAAGCATTTGATTCCTTTTGCTACCGTCCTTTGCAAAACAAGGCCTTGTTACTAAGTATGTATTGACATACCTTGTCCACAGTCACCAGCATCAAATCCACAAGAAGGAACATTGCATGCCTGATCACAGAATTTGTCAGCCAGCCATGAATTTGCACAGCCTTGGTTGCAATAAGAAACTCCACTTATTCCTGCACCAAACTGCCAGGAGGGGATATTTCCTATACCTCCAACAGCTCCAGCACCAGCACCATAACGGCTACCCACACTGTTACCTTAAAAAGAAAAGAAAAATGGCAATGCCACATATTGCCAAGGTGGAAAATCTTAAGTAAAAGAGAAAAGGGATGGTTAAGAAGTCTAACTGTAGCTTAATTCTCAAATTATGAACTGCTTTTATATATTTAAAAGTAAAATGTTTTACAGGTAGCCCTTGACTTATTTATTTTTATTTATTTATTAGAAAATTTATATTGCCATCTATTCGAATATGGCGACTCAAGGTGACTTACAGGGTTATAAAAACATCATATATATAAAAAATAAAAGAAATAAAAAGAAAATAATAAAATAATATAATAGCCTCCACCCCACCCCTGGCTACAACACATCACACCAGCCATCCAAAGGGCTCCATCCTGCTCTGGGTTCCTCAAGCCCACTGGCAGAACCTTATGACTGCATTTGAGCCTACAATTATGGTTGTAACTCATTTTGGTTGCAAGTGGAGACATCATGTGACTGGATCCAAAGATATGACTGTTTGTATAACCATCATTAAGCTAATGCCAAAATTGTTAAGTAGGCACAGTGGTCATTATGTGAATTATGTGTTTTGTTTTGTTTTTTATCAGTTATCAGAAGTAAATGCTGGAAACCAGCAAAAAAAGTCACAATCATATGACCGCAGGATGCAGCAAACAGTCATCAACGTGAACTGGTTGCCTAATGCTCAAAATGCAATCACTTGGTAGTGGGGGAGAGGTGTGCAGCTTTGCAACTCAAAAACAGATTGTGAATAGCTCTGGGGAAATCCATCATAGGTTTGAAAAGTCATTACACAACTGGTTGTTGTTGGTGGATTACCTGTGAGTAGGAAAAATTTTCCTAAGGCTTTCAATATTCCAAGCATCAAATACCCAAAAAGAATTTCCTTCCTGGATAATTCTTTTCGAAATAAAGAAGTCAGGAGTAACACAACCAGGATTGTTCTACTTTTTAATGCATCGAGCATGGGGCAAAGGGAATAGGGAGATAATTGGAACTAAAGAGACACTTTTCTATTCTGCTAATTCATCGCAGCCACTTCAGATGTTCTGGCCTTTTCACTGAGGAAATGCTATCCTACTGAGTGGGTCACCACCATGAAGGAACTGCCAACAAATTCTGGTAAACTACTACTTTAGATATTAACACTGGGATATGAAAATACAGGTAGCCCTCGACTTACAACTACAACTGAGCCCAAAATTTCCGTTCCTAAGTGAGGCATTTGTTAAGTGAGTTTTGCCCAATTTTACAACCTTCTTGCCACAGCTGTTAAGTGAATCATTGCAGGTGTTAAGTCAGTAACTAGGTTGCTAAATGAATCTGGCTTCCCCATTGACTTTGTTTGTCAGAAAGTCGTAGAAGGGGATCACACCATCATAAACCATCATAAATATGAGTTGTCAAGTGTCTGAATTTTGATCATATGGCCAGGAGGAGGCTGCAATGGTCATAAGTGTGAAAAATGGTCATAAGTCACTTTTTTCAATGCTGTTGTAATTTCAAACAGTCGTTAAATGAACTGTTGTAAGTCAAGGACAAACTGTAATGAGAAATTTTAGGTTTCATCTCTACTGCATATCAAACAAGCACAACCATTTCCATCCAAATGGTGGGAGTGTTAAAATCAAAGGGAAGGCTGAGTAGCAACTGCTCGGTGCTTGTAGTAAAATCAACACTACACACCCAGGTCTCTTATTTTCTCTGCAAAAATATTTCCGTATCAGAAAAGCTGCAGGGGAAGTGATTTGGCTGCAGGGGAAGTGATTTGTTTCCTGTACAGATGCAATTGCATAATCATGCTTACCAATGAACGTTGGACTAAAGTGTCCTGTCATTGTAACCAACCCTTTGAATGAGCTCAAGACAGTCTTTCTAAAACACAAATAATTGTTCCCTGAAATATAAAAGGCCCGGCATTAAGATCTGTTTCTCCTTACCAATACAATCGCCTCCATCCCAGTCACAAGCAGAGTTGTTACAGGCTTTATCACAATAACCATCTTTAATCCATGAACCAGGACATCCTTCAGCACAGTTGGGCACAGGCCACGTCAAATAAACCTGATAATGGTTAGAAAGACAGGATGTTTTCACATTCAGTTTTTCAAAAAGTAGTTTAAACTCACCTCTGAGGAACAGACTGATCTGCATCTGCTAAGAATATAATGCTAACCTTGATTTATATGTGAACAATAATGTTCTTGTCCACATATAAATTCCTATGTTCCTTCATGTGACAGCAAAAAAGAAAAAGAAAAACTCAAAATCCAGATTCCAAATGCTCAGAGTAAAAGAAAAAGGCTTCATATGCCTTATCTAAGATTCCTAAGAACCCAGTAATCTCTAAATGATTCAGTTATCTGAGAAACTTAAAATTGCTGAGCAGTTACTAAGCATCCATACGTTTTAAATTAACATGTTAATCTTTACACAACCATCTGATTAAAAACATTTTAATGTCCTGAGGGGGGACGGGGACGGTGGTAGCGTTCCCTAATTACAAAATATTTTAGTTTCTATTTCCCAAAATAAAATATTCACATTTTTGCAATTAGGATTTCAGACATTTCCTATCTATCCTTTTTTAAAAAAACTTTTTTATCCTGCCTTTATTGTTTTTATAAACAGGTAAGGTGGACAGCATACCCTCCTTCCTCCTCCTTTTTACCCCAAATAACAGCCCTGTAAAGTAGATTGGACTGAGAAAGAATGACTGGCCCAAAAGCACTGGGTCACATTCATGCTTAAGAGAGGATCAGAATTTGCAGTGTCCTGATTTCTAACCTGGCTTCAAATGTCATGCTAAAACTGGAATGATATTATGGGCAATACCTCCCGAAACAAACTCTTTATTTTTTTCTTATTTAGCTACAGAATTTGGGTAGCCTTAACCAGCCAGAGGTCAATGAACATTAGATGGAGCTTTGATGCTGATATCTCATAACACAATGTGAACCATTTTTTGTATCACGAAGTATCACTATCACTGACTCTTCAGGTGATAATAGTTATTTTGATCGACAAAAGCATTATAAATATTGAAGGTCTTAGCAAAACCCCTTTCATTACACTGGAAACTCTGGTTCAAAAACCCAAGAACAAAATGCATGCATGCACATAATATTGCTACTGAAGAATGTCAATATAAATCGTCAGCTTGCCCATCAAAATACTGTCAAGGCAAACTGGAGAACCAGTTTGGTCTACGGGTTAAGGAACCAGACTAAAAATCAGGATACTGCAAATTCTAATCCGGTTTTAGGCATGAAAGCCAGCTGGGTGACTTTGGGCCAGTCACTCTCTCTCAGCCAACCCATTTCACAAGGTTGTCGTCATGGGGAAAATAGGAGGAGGAGGGAGTATTAGGTATATTAGCCACCTTGAGTTATTTATGGAAATAATAAAGACAGGAAAAAAAAATCTTTAAAAGGGTAAATAGGAAATGATGGAATCCTAATCCTAATCCTAAAAGTGACTATTTTATTTTGGAAAGTAGAAACTAAAATGTAATTTTGTATTTAAATGAAGCTTGAGTCCTGGTATTTTTCATTTCCACAGCTTTGTTGTTTTCCTGCGAACAATACATAAATGGTTTACCACTGCTTTTTTTCCAAATTATTTGTGTGATGTCTCACCCAGACTACAGCCCTGATCTTCTGGTGGTCTCTCATCCATGTGTTAATTAGGCGATATACCATCATCTATCTGGGCAAACAGTCCCTAGGTAGCAAACTATAACTAGATCTTATTTAAACATCTTTTAGTCAAAGTAAATAACCGATGAATGTTTAATGCATACAAAACAGATAAACTGTTTTAAGATGCATGTTTTCTAATCTGAAGTAATGTGCTAAACACTCCCATTTCTAGGGATTTGTCATCTTTAGAACGTATACTAGAATTATTGCTTTCCTGCTCTTCAATGAAAGAGTACAGTAGTACTGAACACCGTACAATAGAGGGATCCCTAACAAATAGCTATCAATTAAGGAGAGGAAGTACAAAAGAATATGACCGGTTTTCACAAAAGAAGTTCACCCTGAATTTAAATTGACTTTATACCCTAAAGAGATGATAAGAAAGAAAGTATATAAACACAAATAAAAATCCTGTATAGTGCCAAGGTTCCTTCCCTTGTCAACCTAGAGTTACCAAATGTAGCTAAAACCAATCTTTGACAAAGATAGTCCTTGAATTACAAACATTCATTCAGTGACCATTCAAAATTACAATGGTGCTGAATGAGGGGAACTTATGACTGGTCTATGAAGCTGCAGCTGTTGCAGCATCCCCACAGTCGTGTGATTGCCATTCGTAATCTTCCCTGCAAGCAGGGAAATCTGGAAGTCAAACCCACCACTTTTTCTCTCAAGGAGCCACACTACTTGCTTGCCTTCTGAAGCACCTGCCCATGGCCCTCGCCAGCCCACGCATGACCCTCACCAGCCTGCCTGTGCTCCGTGGCACTTATCCATTGCTACCACATGCTCCATACCACCCACCCACAGCCTCCATAGCAACAGCAATAGCATTTAGACTTATATACCACTTCACAGTGCTTTACAGCCCTCCCTAAGCGGTTTACATAGTCGTCATATTGATCCCAACAATCTGGGTCCTCATTTTACTGACCTCGGAAGGATGAAAGGCTGAATCAACCTTGAACCAATCAGGATCAAACTGCTGGCAATCAGGAGAATTAGCCTGCAATACTGCATTCTGACCTATGCGCCTGCCTATGCTCCCTAGCACCTGTCTACCCACCTCCCAACAACACCCTTGCACCCTCCGCATTTTGTAGCACTTGCCCATAGCACTTCTCCCTCCCTCAGGACTCATTGCAGCCTCTGCATTGCTTGCCTACGACTCCCACCTCTTCCTGCTTAATGACTTGCAGAGTCCTGGAGTTATGACTGAGACTGGAAACAGGGACTACCAGAATTGCTGCCGCTGAGTAATGCACTCACATAACATTATACTTTATGACCTTATTGTTTAGTGATAGAAATTCCAGTCCCTATTGCCATTATAACATGAAAACTACCTGTATTTCTCCCTCCCCAATAAATATGTGTACATATTTTTGTATGTATATATGTATATTTGTATGTATATACCTCTCCCTGATAGAATCATCCTGGAGGAAATCTATCTATATGTTTGCTAAGAGTTGACACTGACTTGATAGCAGATAATCAATGAGTCAATCATAAAAGTAATTGATCCTCTATCTGTATGCAACAACCATTCTCTTTCACACATAAATCTTTCTTGTACACAAAAATACAGACACCAGAGTTTCCTTATTCCATCCAGAAGAAACCGCAAAAAGGAATGCAACAGAAGTCAGATATGGGGAAAGGACAAATAGTGGGAAGCGAGGGGTGGGGAGAGAACAAAACTGGTGGGAAACTAGCTATGGGACCCAGGTAACCAAAGAAAGAAAAGAAACAGGAGACCTCTGCTTAGGTGTTACAAATCAGGACACATTCAGCAGTCAACAAACCCCATTCAATCATACACTCATCTTCACAGGGTTCCATATTCCATAGCCTGCCATTGGCTCATCCCATCGTTTCCAACAGCTTCTGCTTTCCACTGAAAGTAAGACACCACCTCTCTCATGTCACATGTAAGTATTGGGGAAAGGGGTAGGAACTCATCTTCCTATGGCTGATATGATAGTCACAATTATTAGGGACAAGCTGGGCTAAAAAAAAGGCTTGTCTGAGCTATCAAATCCTATGCATCAAATTGTTTTGCAGTGAACTTACCTTTTGACCTTTGGAGTGGCTATAGAAATCATCAGGCCAGACATCCTTTCCAAACATCACATCATCATTTAAATAAACGAACTTCTGGGACAGGCCTTTAATGCGGTGAATATGGCTTTCAATGGCAGGAGAACTAAAGGTAGGCAGATGACTCACATTCTGGAATATGTCCTATATTAGTAAAGCAAAAATAAAAACACTTTACTTGTTAAAAATATATATATTAAAACATGCTTCAAAACATACTGTCAAAGGTTTGGAGAAGCTTCCCTATATATTATGCAATTGTATATAGGAAATTGCTTTCCTATATACTATGCAATTGTATATAGGAAGTTGCTTTCCTACATACTATGCAATGACAGCAGGAAAACATGAATGAACATCTCTCATACAAGAATAGTTGATTTTTAAAAAAATAAGAGTATGGTAACATCATCATTCTTATAATGAGTGCATTTTACCACTTTGTTCTCAGATGAAGGTCAAAATGGAAAAGGCTGTGTCATTTCTTTCAAGCTACGTTTAGCCCAGGAAATGAAAACATGATTTGGAGGACTCTCCATTATCTTAGACACATCACACTGAGATTGTTTTACAGCAAGCCATAATATCTGAAGGGAAGAGTCACCTTTCACAAAAAGCCAAAATTGCCCTTGTCTCCTTCACCTAACCTATCAATATCAAAAACGTCTTTTTTTTTTTTACTTTATGCAAGAAGGAAGTAGAAATTTCCAAAAATATTTACCTGATGTGTTACTATAGTAACCCGAGGGTTGTCCAAATTGAGCCAGGAAGGAATCTGCCCATTTGTGACTATGAAGATATGCCGTACCCATGGGGCATGCTTCTCTATTGATCGCAATGAGTACCGCAACTCTTCATTATCTTCAAAGCGGCTGGGTGAAATATCTTCATCCTGTTTAGACTAATGGAAGAGCCTGTGACTTTCTCAACATACATATATTTGGACTATAGCTCCCATTCTCGCTAGCCTTCTGGCTGAAAATGATATCTGTGATCCAAAATATCTAGTCTACAGATACACATTTTTCAATTCACTGTTTCTAATTTTTCATACTATAAAATGTAGTTGTCATCAAATCTGGAAAATTTTCAATGTGTTTTTCCTTACTTTAAAGAATTTTGCCTACCTGACTGATGGCACTGAGATCCCACAATAAATAAGCTGGGTTAAGTGTCAGTTCTTTTCCTTCTATAGTCATATTCTTCTTTGCTTGTTTGTTCAGCTCTTGGAAAAACTTGGGATCAATCAGTTGTAAGAGTGCTACGCCGGCTTCGGAATAAAGCTGCAACTGTATAGAAAAGCAACATTTTCAGACCCTGGAATGAAAGTAGTTTTCTCCCTTTTTCACGAGTCACATGACTTTCTATTATAACTGTTACAATACATAGATTTGGCACAAATATACAACCCTGGTTTTGGAAGTACTAATAAGCCCAGTTGTTAGATTAAAAATGACAAACTATTATTTGAAAAAGAATGTATATAGAAAAGCAACACAAGAGGAGAGGAGAAAGGAAAAAAAAGTATGAAAACAGAATTTGTTTCCAATTCAAGTTCTGCTTCGGAAGGTCAAATGTGTTAAATCTTGCATCAACTAGTTCCTTATGTTAGGATTTATAAATCTGGATTTAATTAAAATAAACACTTTATAATCCTTACATCATATCTCCCCAAACAATACATCATTTATGCTTAGTATCATATTGAGATACTACACAATACCTTGTAATGAAACTTCCAAACAAACTATTTAACTGTGCACAGTATTCTCCAAAGCATTTGAACTTAGCTTAAAGCAGTGTTTCTTGACCTCAGGAATTTCAAAAAGTGTGGACTTCAACTCCCAGAATTCCCCAGACAGGATGAAACTTAAAGTTATACAAGTTAGGAAATACTGACTTAAAGCACAGAAAAAACTGAGATAAATAAAAGAGAACAAATCCATTTGTTGATCTTGCCAGAATCTCAGTCATTATTACAAGCATGTTGCAAGGTAATCCATTACTAGGAAAACGTTTGATCTGCTATTTTTGTCACTTGCCACCAGTTATTTTAAATGTCTGCTTTCATAAAAGGCAAGTGGTTGACATTAGGCACTGCATCAGACAGCAATGTGACACAAAAATAGCAAATTGATATTTTTATCCTCAGATAAAAGCATACATCAGATATATATTTTTAGGGAGAAATGGAAATTCTGAAAAAAAATGGCAAAAACAGATAAAATGGTGTTGATCTAGTCTGCCTCAGTGCAAACCCATTATAAAAGATCAGGATGAAGATAAGTAGCAAATTGAATTTCCTTCATTTAAAATCATTTTGAAGCTTGCTATCCATTTGCTTTTTAAAAATATTGTTTACTTTCCACTCTTATCTAAAAGAATTTTCAAACTGAAAAAAAGTCACAGCTGGGATGTGCACAGATATTGTTTTTATATATGAGCATAGTACATAAAATTAAGAATAAGGCAAATTTATAAAACAAACAATTTTGATAAATGGAAGGGTATGTTTTTTCAATGGGGTGCAGTAAATGCCACATATTAAAAGAAACCCATGTGTGTGTAATCTTTCAGCACTAACTAATCTAAAAAAAATAGCTTCTTAGGTGAACAATGTCTACCTGAAGCTAGACTAAGAATTTTATTAAATACAGATATTCCTTGATATTACAACTACAATCAGAATTTTCATTACTAACAAGGCCCTTAAGTGAGCTGTGCCCAATTTTACAATCCTTTTTGTCATCACTACTTTTGTTAAGTGAATCACATGATCATTAAATGAATCTGGCTTCCTCCATTGACTTGGCTTAACAGAATCTGGCTGGGAAGGTTGAAAATGGGGAACGGGATGCTGCAATTATTCTAGATACATGGCCCAACATCCAATTTCTGATCATGTGACTGTTGGGAATACTACAATGGTTGTAAGTGCAAGGATCTGTTGTAAGTCCCATTTTCAGTGCCACTGTAACCTGCAAACTGTCACTAATGGAATGGTTCTAAGTTGAGGACTACCTGTAAACCATTTTAACTTCCTTAGACACCCAGACAATTCTGACAAAGCAGCACCATGCTGTCATAAAATATGCTTGTCTTGCCTGCTTATTCAGCTGTCATAAATGCAAGGTAACTTAGCTCTGAACCAGAATTATTATAACAGACCTTTCCCACATTTGTTTACTTTATCCATCTCATTCAATCATAAATGTAAGACCATCTGTCACTTATGACACTTTAAGGCTATGGATGATTGATATTCTCTTGCTACCTGATAACGCCAAATGTGACTCATGACATCTACCATTAGGACAATCTGATAAATCTGTCTTTCCAGGGTATTATCTTCTAGACATTCTGATGAAAGGCTAGCGTCCTTGGAGTTAAGACCAAGGTGAGTTATGGAGATACTCTCCAAAAATAATGCTACAGATTGCAAAACCGCTCTCAGAAACCTTGTGGCTTTACAAGCTCAACAATGTCACACTGTCCTTTCTGCAGTCATATGTATTTATGCAGTGTTCAGAAGTTCCATTCCATGTGGGAAGGTTGCATTAATTTATCTGTTGCCCAGCAACACATACCTTCCTAAATATCAAAGAATCCCATATACAGCAATGATTCCCAGTTCAAGACCGGGGAACCTGTAGGAAGCTGGCAAGGTTTGACAGATAATTCTCTAATGCTGGCACTATTTTTTAAATATCCAGTTCCTTGGGAGAATCTTGTGAGATTTTTGATAATTAATTCCATGTTTTAAATTTAAGTACAAATTAATTTTAATTTTTAACATGGAATTATTTTTTAATTTTGGGATCTTGTGGATGATATGTAAGGAGATTCAATCTGATATGTAAGGAGATTCAGTATCCTAATATTTAGATATGTTACATGAAAATTCTACAAATTCCTGAATGCTGTAGTCCACGGATCACCAACCTTTCAGACCTCAGGGACCACTATATTCATAATTTTAAATCCCACAGACCACTAATATGAATCCAACACCCCACTGCTGAAGCGCCTGGACTCCAAGTTACAGGATGGGGTCCTTCAGGCACTTATCTTGGCCGCCTGTTTCTGCAACCTTAAACACTCAAAGAGCCTTTTGGACCCATTTCCCACAGAAAACAAAACACCTGGATCTGTCATCTCTCTTTCTCTCTCTCTCATCTCTTTCATCTCTTTCTTTCTCTCATCTCTCTCTCTTTCTCTCTCATTTCTATCTTTCTCTCTCTCTCTCATATATCTCTCTGTATCTCTCTTGCTCCTTTTCTTTTCTCTCTCTTTCTCTCTCTTACTCCTTTTCTCTTTCTCTCT
>JANHFL010006795.1:267655-279934 GCA_032468155.1 Oxyrhabdium leporinum | reverse complement strand
GATGTAAGAGTATTGCTTATAAGCTGTAAACCGCCCCGAGTCTTCGGAATGGGGCGGTATATAAAATGTAAAAAAAATAAAAAAAAAAAAAAATAAATAAGATGTGTGCTATATAGGGTAACACTCGTCCCAGCAACCCCAAATCTCTTGTCAGTTAAGTGTAAGCAGAACAGAGGGAAAGCACACTCCAAAGGCTTAGCATGTTTTTTTAAAAACTGAAATTCTAGACGAGCCTCACCCCAGTCTAGTATATTCACTGGGAACCCTGAAAGTCATTGGTATTGTTAGCAATTCTCACGGTTTCTATATGGATGTATGATAGACAAGGCTTTCCATAAAATCAGTTTTAGTAAGCAACAGCAATACCACTTAGACTTATATATCGCTTCATAGTGCTTTACAGCCTTCTCTAAGTTGTTTACAGTCAGCATATTGCCAACAAGCTCCGTCCTCATTTTACTGACCTCAGAAGGATGGAAGGTTGAGTCAACCTTGAGCCTAGTGAGATTCAAACTGCCAAATTGAGGCCAGAAATAGCCTGCAGTACTGCATTCTAACCACTGCACCACCACAGCTCTAAGCTATTGTGTTCTACAGTTTAAGAAAGCAGCAAATAATAGTCCACAGAAGCTTTTATATAGTTACACCAATCATACCCTGATACATACGGTAGAAGTTGCCCCATTCATAATTTTCAATAGTTTGAAAGCTGGACAGTTGAGCAAAAAGCATATTACAACCATTATTATTTTGTGTATGAGAACATGACAGAAGAGAAGTAAACATATATACACAGTCCATGTAATTATAAGTAAAACTTCTACGCAGGTATGACCGTGGCCTCATAATTGGATATCCAATTCAGCTTTCACATTGCTTCATAGATTTTTGTGTGTGTATGTGAAAGGGAGCAAGAATAATCATGATGGTTCCCAGGAATCAGCTAAAAATGATCCCAAATGTCTCATTGCAACTTGACCTCAAATACAAAGAAGAGACTAGACTGTTTCTTTGCAAATTTTGCTCAACTTAAAAAAATTGGGACCATCATTTCAAGATTATATCTTGGTCAATTAGTTCAGGTGGAATTCCAGCATTTGAAGGTCATAACATTACAGTAGTGAAATATAATATGTTTAGTAAAGTGAAATTTAAGGTTGCAAGAGATTCTGCAGGCAACATTGAGCACGTATCTCCATCCTTATGATTATTCAAAATTATAAGTGGCTGATGGCTCATAGGAAAAAAAATCTATTTATGATTACTTAGAATGTGAATTCACATTGGAGGCAATGTGACTCATCTATGTGAATCAGAACCAAATCTACCACAAGTTACACACATTAAATAAAAACATTTTAACGTTAGAAGTATTTTTGTTGTTCTTTCTTCCAAAAATTTACAAATAAAATCCATGTTGGATTTTAAAGAGCATGAGTAG
This sequence comes from Oxyrhabdium leporinum, assembly GCA_032468155.1. Taxonomy (NCBI): domain Eukaryota; kingdom Metazoa; phylum Chordata; class Lepidosauria; order Squamata; family Cyclocoridae; genus Oxyrhabdium; species Oxyrhabdium leporinum. The sequence continues at coordinate 278,493 of JANHFL010006795.1, read as the reverse complement.
CAGTACAGACAACTGAATATTCATTTATAGTTCTATGTGGATTATACAGAAGGCACAGAGAATAATATGTTTGTTAAATTGTGATCTCTAGATTTTAAAGTAGTAACAGCACTGTTATTTCCAATTGCCACCACAGAAATTCAATTTTATGTGTCTGTAAAAACTGTCTTAAATGTATTTACAGCTCTTGGGGAAAACTGCTCTTCCTTGCTATCACAAACTGCAATTAATTTGGGACAGTTCTTAGATACCTAACAGAGAATTTATGGAGCCTGGTGTTCAATTATTTGGAGAATTTAAAAAATGACATAACTATCCAATTTAACACCTACTTTTGTTCTTTTTCACTTTTTACCAACAATACCATTTATAACTGTCTCTAGCTTTGTCAGTGTAAGAATTGTAATTAATCTGTCCTTGGTTATCTTAACAAAAAGCCTGTATGTTTCTCCTAAGGATAGATATGGGTCCATATAATGCTTGGGTTTAACATTTTCAGAAATGTGAGGAAAAAAATGTTATTATTCTTGGTGTGTCGCCTTTTTAAATCAGGTAGAACCTAATGTAAATATCTGTAATCTCCTTCCATTTTCCAATTCATAGAAACTTCATAGACTTCCATCATTCAGATTTTGTACATTTTCAACTCTCCCTTGGTAACATGTTGCTTGGTTAAGAGATACAGCGATCATAAAGTTTGCACATTTTTGTGACCTTTGACCTACCAAAAGGATTGTATATGCTTGTATATGCCATCTGAATTAATCTGCATTTCAAAAGACTAAAAATGTTCAAAATAAAGGAAGGAAATTTGAAATTAAAACTAACAAAAAGTGAAATATCTAAAATCTAACAGAACAGTAACGACTCAACAGGCAAGAGCCCTTTAGAGACGCTGATATCTAGGAAGCTTCAAAGGCCAGCCCAGATGAATGGAATAAGGCTAATCCAGAACTTGTTCCTGTCTAAGCAAGGATCCAAACTGCCATTTTGTTACCTTCTGATGTAAGACAAATAGAGCTGCATTTTGTTCTACATTTAGAGGCTATCAATACATCAGAGCTATTCTCAAGGTATCATGTTTTCGAAAAAGCTATTGCCTATTTTCAGATCTCTGAAAATGTCAGGAGCCTTTAGTTCTTTGTAAAACACACTAAACTACAAATAAATCAACCACATTTCAGCCTAGGATATACTTCTAGGTTTAATTGTTTAAACAATGAAAATTGGGTTAGCTGACCATGGCTAATCAACCAAGATAAGAATATAACAATTAAGTGACATAGGAAAAATGTCTTTTGACAACTGTTGGCTGGGTTTTGAGCCAAATCTTGGGGACTAAGATTAAAGGTATCCAAGATTCCACGCTGCAAGACTGTTTCTATAGCAGATACTATGCGTTCATATGTACATCAATTCTAAACATTTACAAAGTATCATATTGTGGGTTGTTGTTTTTTTAAATGAAAACATATATCTCCACTTCCAAGAATCTGGAGAAAATGCAGCAACATTGTTTCTTCTGTATTATCATTTTTAACAACTAAAACTATTTCAAATAAAAATAAATAACCAAACATTCGTATATAACATTTTTTATCGGATACAACATTTGGTTTTTAAAAAATACCCTTATTTTTTCAGTGTTTCGTATTTTTCTCTCTGCTTTTCTCCAGTTTTTACAGAGAATTTATACTTTTCTTCAGTTTGTACAGTGAATTTATGACTTAAGGAAGTGGGAGAAGAAAAACAATGCAGAAGAAATAGTGTTGCTGCAATTTCTTCTTTTTCTGTGTGTACCTTTGAGTCTCAAAGATTGCCCCTGAACAAGACCCTGAATTTTCATGGCACATTTTTCAGAAAAGCTTTGCCATGGCTTTCTTCCTAGGCTGAGAGAGAATGACAGTTCCAAGATAACCCACCCATGGTCTCTAAATTTCTCACCTGGTGCCTTAACCACTAGACCAACCTGCCTCTCAAACAAACACTAGCACCTGCATTTCTTGCACAATGAAGGAAGCAATGCCTTTCCAGATCTGAGGCTCTCACCTGTTCTGAAATGATTTCCCAGCCACGTTATCCCTGTAAGAGTCAAACAGGACATGATACTGGTCCCGGCTCCACTCCAAAACAACCTGTGGAAGAATGTTTAGATTATATTCTAAAGTAATTGAATTGAAATGGATTTTAAAACTAATATAACTTGTAGATGGAAATGCAAAGAACAAGGTTTAAGTCTACCCTTTCTTACATTTTTAGGATATTTTATAAAGCAGAATAAACTACTTAAGTTATTCCTGAAAAGTGGAAGGTTGCCGTCTAATATAGTCAAACATATCAAATCTTGTTATTATTAAAGATCCTTTTAACCATGACATAGGTAAAGGTTCTCCCGCACGTGTGCTAGTCATTTCCAGCTCTAGGGGGCGGTGCTCATCTCCATTTCTAAGCCAAGGAACCAGCGCTATCCGAAGATGTCTCCATGGTCATGTGGCCTGCATGACTAAATGCCGAAGGTGCATGGAGCGCTGTTACCGTCCCACCAAGGTGGCCCCTATTTTTCTACTTGCATTTTTTACGTACTTTCAATCTGCTAGGTTGTCAGAAGCTGGGACAAGTAACGGGAGCTCACTCCGTTATGCGGTGCTAGGGATTCGAACCGCTGAACTGCCGACCTTCTGATCGACAAGCTCGCTTTCTTAGCCACTGAGCCACCATGTCTCTAACCATGACATATCTGCTCTTAATTTGAATCATGGGTATAATTCTTTCTCCAGCCATGTATCTGTAAAAAGGACGGGTAAGACTCCAGTACAGAAAAATGTTATCTCTTTTTATTTTTGCATTCTACCACCCCGCTTGCCACATAACTTCATCCCACAAATAACTTCAGCATAGAATTACCCCAGTCTACAATCCTATGAAGTCTTTCTTGACAACTAGAATTCAGAGAATCGTTATCCAGTTCAAACCACAATGACAAAAAAAGCAAATCATAACATAAATCTTGGCCTTTTGTACTTATGTTCTGACATCAGACAAGATACATGTACATAAGACAAGTGGTTTGCCTTGCGGTGAATAGGTCAGGGGTCAAACTCAAGGCCCAGAGGCCAGATCTGGCCCACGGGGTACTTAGATCTGGCCCACAGGGCTACCCTGGAAACAGCAAAGAACCAGCCTGTGGTGTCTCTGTCAGTGAAAATGGAGCTCGGGAGGGCCACATGTCACCCTCGCAAGCTCCGTTTTTGCTGGCAGAGTGTTGCAGGAGGCCATTGCAGCTGAAAAGAGAGCCCAGTAGCCCATTTTTCCTGCACAGTGCTTGGGCCACCACAGGTGCCCCCAACACGAATGATGTAGAGCTGACCATGCCCCTGGCCATCCCCCCCCCGGTTTTCCCCCTCAAGGTCAAACACAAACCTGATGCGGCCTTCAATGAAATTGAGTTTGACTCCCCTGGTCTACATTGTATTTGTCCTGATTTACCACCCCTGCAGACACCTATTAATGGATTCTGAAACAACCTGTGAATTCCATAGCAAGACCCCATATGATTCCACAAAATAAAAATTAATATAAAGTGTTAGGGGAGTTTATTGACTCTGTGATCTGCAGATGAAAGCTTCTAAGCATCCAGTATGACAGTCAACATGACCTGGAGTTTATCTATAAACCACAATGTCACTTGATAATGACTAGCTAACTATCAGTTTCCATGTTCATGAGGAGAGTTTGCCTTGCCCCTTGCAGAAATCCTTCAACCTTTCACCCACTTGCCTCCATGCATTTAAGGGGAACAACTCATATGAGACTTTTAAGGACTTCACCAGCTGATCTTCTTTAGCCAACCTCCTCCATAAGAAAGATGGGATATGGCCTTTTTCATTACAACATACCCTAATTTCTAAACAGCTAATTTCCAGCTTGTTTTATATTTATGTCTTCTAGGTTATTGACCATATTTTACCATTTGTGGGTTCTCTCTTCTGCTGTTTGATTTCCTATAGGTATATTCCCTTCCAAGAAATTTTCCCATCCCCACCTTTTAAGCGTACCTCTCTTTAGGCTGCAAAAGTCCAGGCACCCCTTAAACTAAATAAAAGGATTAAGAGATTTTTGAGGTTCTTTGGTGCCACCTGCTGGCTGCCTGGAATTTTGCAGCTAAGGTGGGCAGCATACAAAATTTAATTAAAATAAATAAGGCATGGCATGCTTATTTTCTCTTTCCTGGTTCCTTCACAAGAAGGCTGCAAGAACAGGGATCCCCGAAAATGCCCTTTTCAGCGCAAACTGCCGCTGAGTCTACTAGGGCTGACAAAGTCGGGAGCAGCAACGGTATAAATCACTCTCTTCCTAGTCCTTTCTTCGCTGCTTCCTCACCTCTACGCCACTATTCTGTAACAGAGAATTTTCTTTTAAAAACAACAACAACAACCCCTCATCCTCATTTTCTGTCACCTAATTGGTCGCCCGGATTTTCGCAGTTCAGATCTATCCGGATCAAAACTGCTGAAGGCTTTAGGAGCGGGAACCGAGAAAACGAGAGTTCCCTTAAGGCGGCTGCCACCGCTGCTTTTCCTGTATTGACGCTACGGGGTGGCTAGCTGCTCACAGGGGAAAAGGCACAGAGCAAGCAGCAGGGAATTAATGCCATCAAGTGAAGGCAGTGACAATTATAGGGAAGTTATTATCATTATCATTATTATTTTTACGTTACAGAGAAGCTGGAAAAGAAAAGGACGCCAGCACGGGAGAGAAGCGACCGAGGTACAGCCCCCGAGCAGCGAAATAAAGTTCGCAGCAGGAGCTTTGCGTTTCTCTTAGAAGAGCGATCGGCCAAAGAGAAATCCAACAGGGGAAGTTTCTGGGCCCCGGCTTCCGCCAATCATGCAGCCCTTAAAGGGCCCAGGGGTCAGTCTGAAATCCACGGGGGAGCCAAAGCGCTTCTCTGAAAGGAGCGGCACGAATGGGGAGGCCTGAGAGACAGAAGGCCGGCGCAAAGAATGCGAAAAACCCTCCAGGAAAGGGGCGAGAGTAGAGAAAGTGTGCAGATCCTCCCTCGCGCAGGATCGCGGGCAACGGGAAGCTCACCGCTCGGACGGTGGGTTTCTGCAACCGGGCAGCGAGGATCGCGCCTTACCTCCCCGAACTGTAGGGCGGAGACGATCAGGAGGACAATGCCTCCAAGGCAAAGGCAGGGCCCATATCTGTGGGACAGACAGGTGTAGGTCTGTCTCTGCAGGAGCTTCAGAAGCATGGCCCGCCGGGCACCATCACCACCCCTGCAACCGCCGCCACCCGCGCCCGCCCTTCTCGCAATCGGCAGCCGGGCCAATTCCTAGCAGTCGCCGAAGCCGCCGAATTCCCGTCCCCGGCACATCGCAGAGGCTCCAGCGCAGGCGGCTTCCGGCAGCCGGGCTCCGCCCCCCCCCCTCGCTCCCGTGGGCGGGGAAAGGATTTGCTCGGCGCGCGGGGGTGCGGGGGTGGCGGGTTCGGTTTTGCCAGTCGCCGCAATCCGGTCATGTGTGTTGTCAGGCGCCTTGGCCGCCTCGTGATTGGGAGGGAGCGAAAGAGGCGCCGCTTGAGGTGTTTTGGGAGGTGGTTTCCTAAAGGGCCGCTTAAAGGCTCTTTTGTTCAAGGGGAAGGAATCAGAATCAGACTAGAGCTGGAAGGGACCTTGGAGGTCTTCTAGTCCAGCCCCCTGCTCAAGCAGGAGAACCTATACCATTTCAGATAAGTGACTGTCTAGACTCTTTTTAAAAACCTCCAGTGATGGAGCCCCCATGATTTCTGAAGACAACTTCTGTTCCACTAGTTAATTGTCCTCCCTGTTAGGAAGTTTCTCCTGAATCCCAGGTTGCTTCTCTGTTTGATTAGTTTCCATCCATTGTTTCTTGTCTTGCCTTCTGGTGCTTTGGAGAATAACTTGACCCCCCTCTTCTTTGGGGCAGCCCCTCAAATACCGGAAGACTGCTGTCATGTCTCCCCTTTGATCATTTTAGTTGCTCTTACTTAGTCGGAGGGAATACACCCCTCCCTCTTGGGAATCCATCTCCTTACTACGTCACATAATACAAGCAGGATATCAGATCCAGTACAACCATTGGAGACACTCACCTCTCCCCGCTCAAGGCCAGAAGGGGAGGGCCCACTCTAAATTCTGGGGGAATGATAAAGGGAAGGGTGAGAAAACGTTTGGTCTCTGCCAATTGGTGTCAGCAGGATTGAACTAGGCATACCCAAGATAATGCATAGTTCGTACATTCCTGGATTTTGGTAGACTTTTGGTCATCCAACTGGACAGACGGAGGAGTGGCAGAGGCCAAGATGCCTTCAACTGCTCAGAAACACTTTCTTCCATTGTTCTGCTTACCCTGTTGTCAGCCATGAGCTAATCTGACAATAATGAGAGAATAAATTTTGTAATTACGGAGCCTGGCCACACAAAGCATGATGGATTGTGGCGAACCGTCAGCAGGAACTGCTTGCAAATGAGGACTCAAATGTGGGGAGAAGAGCCCATTAGTTGCTCTTGCCATCCATCACCGCTGACAACCCCAGATGATGCGTGCTGAGTGGATGCCTTTTGTCCTAATGGCAGTGCTCAGCTGTCAGCCCTGCCTGCCTCGAGTTGGAAGGTGTGGCCTGACAGGCTGGGTCTTAATCAAGCTAGTTGTACTGACCCAGGTCACGCAGGCAGATACAGACAACCAACAAACTCTTTGATTGCACCCCAGCGGTGTTAGTAAACCTCGAATCCATTTCTCCTGAAAAACAGCCACCCACAGTCAACGTAACACAGTCCAACCAGCTGAGTCCAATAATCACCAGGACTAAGCCCCCCCTAACAGATCCGGTGCGGAGTTGCAAAACAATCCAGGTTTAGAGTATGCAAATCCAGAGGCTGAAACACAAGTCGAAATTCAGAAGTCACAGTTTCCAAAAAGTTGGGGAGTGAATGCCGGCCTCCGGTTGAATCAGCCCAAGCCAAGTGTTCCTGGTGTGTGTGAGGTGGGGGTTCACCAGTGGGACAGAAGTTGCCTTCAGAAATTGTGGGCGCTCCAACACTGGAAGTCTTTAAGAAGAGACTGGACAGTCACTTGTCTGAGATGGTATAGGTTCTCCTGCTTGGGCAGGGGGATGGAATAGAGGACCTCCAAGTCCCTTCCAGCTATACTGTGCTGTGCTGTTCCGTTCCGTCCCATCCCATTCCATAATTCTAAGATATCTCATCACATCCCATTTCATTCCATATTTTCTATTCTATTCTATTCTATTCTATTCTATTCTATTCTATTCTATTCTATTCTACTCTTCCTTTGCTTCTCCTTCTCTCATTCTCCTCCTCCTCCTTCTCCTCTTTCTCCTTCTCCTCCATCGCCTCTTCTATTCTATTCCATTCCCATTCCATTCTTTCTCTGTTGTCTCTCATCACCGCTGCCCATCTTCACCAGCTCCTCCCTGCTGTTTGTGAAGGCAGGCAGCTCCCCATCCGGTTCACCACCGCCCCCAATGCCAGAGGGGTCTGGGACACCATCATCCTCAGTCCCTGGACTCTCCAGACATTCCAGGGGAGACGTGCCATCTCTTGTCAGTTTTAAAATGACAAGAACGCCTCGGTCTTCAGAATTGGCTCAATTTTCCGCTCCAAGCAGGGGTCCCCAACCCTCAGGCCATGGCCCACTACTGGGACTTGGCCCGTTCGGAACCAGGGTCCTCGAGCAGCGGGTGAGCGCATGGGCGCAGCTCCACTTCCGCAAGCTGTCTCTTCCCCCCTCCTTTGATGACATTGTGAGGCCATCCATCAGAGCCCCACTCCACAGCCCGGAGAGGCCAAAACATTGAAAGCAAGTCCCTTCAACAAAAGTGTCCGCCACTGGGTGGCCCAGTCCAGAAATAGGGATGGGGAACGTGCCGAGGTATTCCTGGATCAATGGAAATTTTCCTCAGGTTGCCGATGCTTGCTGCCCCAACTGATATTCAGACTGCAAAGATATTTCCTTCTCTCTTTTTTTTTTCTTTTTATTTATTTCAATACGTTTCTTCTCATTTTTCCCGGTGAGCATCCAGATATTTTATTGAGATTAGGCGACAGTCGGTTTTGATGATAATTCATCAAAGTTAGCCCTTCAAAACGAGAAATATCAAAATATACCGTTGATTTAACCGACCGTTTAATAGGATAGAGGTCCATTATTCCTGATAGGCTGTTAAATCACAGAGTGTGTCATCCACAGAGATGACATTACACAAATGACACAAACCATGCGATTTGCATCATTCTCCATCATTTGCATAATGACCGGTCAATATGTTTTTACGCATCAAAGCAGTTTTCGAATCGGGGGAAGGAATTCATGCTTTGGTTAGGCTCATATACTGAGCCCAGTGCTGATGAATGTGTGTGTGTGTCCGTGTGTCCGTGTGTCCGTGTGTGTACGCACATGCACATGTGTCGTCATCATCTTTTAACAACCCCAGAATCCCTTGTGGGGTGGAGTCTGGGAAACTGAATGGAGCTGAGTGTTTACAGGCCGGATGCCCTTCCTGTCGCCACTGTGGAGTTTTATTCTGCTCCACAGAATTTTAAAAAGGATACAGATAAGCTGAAATGAATGCTGAGATGGCACGGAGGAAATGGAAGACCTGAAAATTAGGACGTAGGGGAGAAATTGTGTGACCTGAGTACAGGTAGTCCTTGACTTAAAACAATTCATTTAGTGATCATTCGAAATGACAATGGCACTGAAAAAAAGTGACTTATGACCGTTTTTGCAGCATCCCTTTGCTCATTTGATCACAATTCAGATACTTGGCAACTGATTAGGATCCTTGTAGCATTCTGGCACCTGCTCCATCATGGATTGTCTCTGATGTTCTTCATCCTTGGACAGTCTTCCACTCTGAAATGTTTTCTGACGGCTTAACCAGACATGGGTAGATGTATAAATATTTGAAGGCATCAAGAGGAGAAGTAGACCAGCTCTTTTCCAAGGCACCTGAAGGGTTATTCTTTGTATTTCCATCACCTGCATGCAGAACTATGCTAGTTTAAATGTCTGGCAGGGCAGCCAAGAGCAGGATAAAACTGCACAAAGCATGATTCGTTTGATGTGCATCTCTTTTGGAGGGTGCTGGGTTAGAGAAGGTTGAACCCATAAAATGTCTCAGATAGTTTTGGTATTACCTGAATACAGATAGTCCCTGACTTACGACCACAATTGACCCTAAAATTTACATTGCTATGTCAGACATTTGTTAAGTGAGTTTTGCCCCATTTTTGCAACTTTTCTTGCCACAGTTGTGAAGTGAGTCACTGCAGTCGTTAAGTTAGTAATATGGTTGCTAAGTGAATCTGGCTTCCCCATGGACTTTGCTTGTCAGAAAGTCATAAAAAGGGGATCACAGGATCTCAGGAGGATGCAACTGTGATAAATATGGACTGGACAGTCACTTGTCTGAGATGGTATAAGTTCTCCTGCTTGAGCAGGGGGCTGGAATAGAAGACCTCCAAGGTCCCTTCCAGCTCTATTCTGATCCCAGATGTTTCCCTTACCAAGATGATTGAGACGGTTGTTCCATGGAGCATCTTCATAGAGCTGTCCGAGGTGCTCTACTCTACTCTACTCTACTCTATATTCTATTCTACTCTACTCTACTCTACCCTACCCTACCCTACCCTACCCTACTCTACTCTACTCTACTCTACTCTAATTCTATTCTACTCTACTCTTATTCTACTCTACTCTACTCAACTCTAACCTGTTGCCAAGCATCTGAACTTTGATCACATGATCACAGGGATGCTGGAAAGGTCGTAACTGTGAAAAATGGTCATAAGTCACCTTTTTCGTTGTAACTTTGAATGGTCACTAAGCAAACTATTGTAAGTCAAGAACATGCATATATATTCAGCGGCAATATGGAAAGTAATTGAGTAACCTTTATGAACCGAAACGCATCACACACCTGCACCGTGAGCCACAAGGAGTTTCAGAGATTCCAGGTGTCCGCGTAGGAACTGCCCATCGTTGGAATGATTGGCAGAGGCCGTCTCTCGTGCCAGCACCCAAGAGTAGACCTTTTCTGTTTCCTCCCAAACCAAACCAACTCCCCAAGCCTGATTTTAACATTTCAACTGGTGTGTTGCTGTTGAAACCAACCTTCTGGCCTCCCCCTCCCCCCCTCCGTTCACCAAAAACCATGTACCTGTCAGAGAAAAGGAGAAACTGGCGCAATCACCTTGCTTATCAAAATACCTTGGGAATTATGCAAAATATGACCTTTCCATTTATTGTTTTTCGTTCCTGCTTACAAAGGCTATTCAAATTTCCCCCGATTCACCAGCAGGGCCGATGCATCTTTTGCAACGATGGTTTGATTGTGACAACAATAATGGCACCTGCTATACGAACTTAAGTGGGTTTGCAATAAGGGTATTTATCTTTTCATTAAGCAGCCATTTATTATCAATAGCATCGTGCATGCAAGGTGAGACTCCGTTATCGTGGGGAGGGAATTCTATATATTTGCACTTAAAATATAAAAAAAATGTGGTGGCACAGTGCTCAGAAGGCAGTATTGCGGGCTAATTCTGTCGACTGCCAGCAGTTTGATCCTGACTGGCTCAAGGTTGACTCAGCCTTCCATCCTTCTGAGGTCGGTGAAATTGTTGGGGGCAATAGACTGGCAGTAGGTTGCCAGATTGTTGGGAGCAGTAGGCTGACTTAGAGAGGGCTGTAAAACACTGTGAAACTATTGCTGTCCTTCCTTCCTTCCTTCCTTCCTTCCTTCCTTCCTTCCTTCCTTCCTTCCTTCCTTCCTTCCTTCCTTCCTTC
>JANHFL010006795.1:242369-258177 GCA_032468155.1 Oxyrhabdium leporinum | reverse complement strand
TCAGCACTATAAAAATGTCTGTATTAATAATAGAATTATAACAACTGGTTAAACGTAATAGAGAGGACTGATAATATTTTACCTATACTAAAGATACGAATTTAAAATAGGATGATTGGCACAAATTTACATATTGAAGCATTGAATAAATAATGTAGGGCGGCAATTTGTTATAAAGATATGTAATATTGTTAAGAGTTATATAATTTGGTAAAATGATATAAATATGATGAATACTAATTTATTTGTATTGAAGGTATAACACCCAGATGCCATACTGTTCACACAATGATATGTTTGTATAAAAAATAAAAAACTTTATTAAAAAAATCTGTCTCTTCACCATTTCTCATTATCAGTACACTGTTTTTCCTTAAAATAGATTTACAACTCCCTTCTGTGTATGTTTTCAATTACACAAACAACCCTGACACAATTTATGTCATTTCTGTAGGAGATGACCATACTGAGCCTGAGGGCTGGGATCATCAGTGTGGATCCCTATGCCCTCAAAAGAGATCTAAGTCCAGCCACCCCTTTGCCCCTGGAAGTCTGTTGACTCTTATCTGGTGCCAATTCACTTTGACCATTAGTTATTTAGATTCTTGTGTATAGGTTGCATGGAATAAACTTCCAGTGCTTTTGAACTCTATCCCAGTTTCTGGTTTCTTGTGCCTGACAATCTCTTTCAATAAAGTTTTGTATTCTTCTTTATGTCACGGTTCTGACCAGTGCCCTAACGCAATTAAGAGTCTCAAGCCATCTGGCAATAAAAATCCTTTTATTGGGAGCACCATGTCAACACTACCTAGGTGAAGCCAACTCTGACTTCACCCCGTTTGTGCCTTGCCTCTGACCCTGTTTCCCCCCTGCCCCAAGTGTGTCACCTGTCACATTCCCCAGTGAGGTAATTTCACGGGTTGTGGGAGTCACTCCATCCAGGCATTGCTGGCATCTGTTGGAGATGGCCTTGACTGCGTTGTGTTATGACTGAGGAGTAAATTCCTTGGTGCAGCTGTGAGGCGTGATTTCCATCCCCCTGCCTATGGCATATCAGGAGCGGGTTAGGGAAGCTTCACGAATTGACACTAGTTATTTGCTCTGCTTCTATCCCTTTAAATCTTTTCGGTATTTAAAAGTCTTTGCCTGTATATATGCAACCCTCTTTAGGATCTTCCGTTTTTCCTTCCAGTAGGAATTATAGATGTTTGTTCAGTATCTTATTTTATAAGATTTCTTTTTATAATGTAATAATTTTATTAAAGATTACAATTCTATCGGTAAAAATTAATGCAGGTAGTCCTCAACTTATGACCACTATTGAGCCCAAAATTTATGTTATCAACTGAGAAAGTGAGTTTTGCCCCATTTTACGACTTTTCCTATCACATTTATTAAGTGAATCACTGAAGTTGTTAAATTAGTAACACGGTTATTAAGTGAATCTGGCTTCACCATTGACTTTGCTTGCCAGAAAGTTGCAAAAGGGTGACCTCGGGTCACTGCAGCCATCATAAATATGAACCAGCTGTCAAGCATCCAAATGTAAATCACATGACCATAGGGATGCTGCAATGATCATAAGGGTGAAAAATGGTCATAAGTTACTTTTTTCAGTGCTGTTGTAACTTTGAATGTCACTAAGTGAACTGTTGTAAGTCAAGGACTACCTGTACAAACTAAAAAGAAAGGGGAGAAAGTGCAAAAAAAGAAAGAAAAACAATAGAAAAGGAAATAGAAAAGAAAGAAAAAATAATATAGTAAAGAAAAAGAAAATAAATATATATAAAGAAGTTACTTTTCCCTTTACCAGAAGTACAAGTACATTTTTAAACTGATCACTTTTTCTTAAAATACAACTAATGATCTCTTCTGCAAATATTCTGTCTCTTATCTATAAACAAAGCCATGTAGCCTAGTCATTTCAGTCTGATGTCAGCAAAAGTCCAGCAAGGGTTATCAGAGATAAAATATTTTTCTTCATTCTGTAAGTTATAACCTTTATTTGTAATTTTCTAAATCAAAAGTTTTAATTGTTCTTTTCCTGCTTATTTCCCCATTTGTAAAAAAAACTAAAATTTTAAACTTTTAGTTTAAACTTCTTTCACAAAGGATTGAAGGAAATTCAGCGCTATGTTGATCCAAGATCCCTAATAACTTAACAAGCAATTTCTGAAAGGGATTAGAAAAGGAGGTATGTGAACTTAGTGTCTTTTCAAGGATGCCAAACATGGCTTGAGCACAATGATTATTTTCTTATCTCCAAGAGCTCTAAACCCACTAGAGACCACAACTTGGAGGAATAGCTGTCTGAAGCATTTTAGGCAATTTCAAGTCCATTCATTTTCTGGAAAGGAATTATTTGTAGTGATCCTCAGAATTTAGCAAAAACAACTTCTTGGAAGTGCAGAGCTCTGATCCAAATTTTACTTCTTGATCAGTTTAAAATGGGAGGGACTATTGGAAAATAATTTTGGTGCTTAAGCACACTATCATGACGATTACAGTTTAAGAACTCTATATACCATGTTTCCCTGGAAATAAGACTGGGTCTTAATTTTTGCTGTAAAAGATGCATTAGGACTTATTTTCTGGGGAAATATGGTACTAAATCTGTCCATCTGGATGACGATCTTAAGCAGGGCTTATTTTTAGGGTATGGTTTATATTACGAGCATCCTGAAAAATCATGCCAGGGCTTGTTTTCTGGTTGGGTCTTATTTTCGGGGAAACGTAGTATATTCATTGTCTAAGTAAAATTATTCTCTTCTCTGTGTTGTCAGGACCAACCACACTTTTATATTGCATTATTGGTCTTTAGGACAATTTGTGTATATTTTTCTCTTTTTTTTTTCAGGTGCTGTTACAATGTACACAAAATATTTAATTGTAAAGAAACAAAACGATGTGGCACATTTTGTTTCACCTTGTTTCAACTTACTGACATTGTATGTTGGAATTCTGGGTTGTATTGGATTGGGCATTGTTGCAAGTTTTCAGGTAAGAAAAATATGTTTATATTTTATTAAACTTATATCCCATTTCTCCTTCAATGGCTTACAAATGATTAAGAATATTATATGAGCATTAAATGCATTCATATGACCAGCCTTTTAAAATAACTTAGTACATATCAAGAGAGAATCGGAGCAATATATAAGTAGTCCTTGACTTACAACAGTTCATTTAGTGACCATTCAAAGTTATGTAACTGAAAAAAGTTACTTATGAACACTTTCACACTTACGACCATTGCAACATCCCCATGGTTATGTGATCAAAATTTGGATGCTTGGCAGTTGGTTCATATTTATGATGTTTGCAGTGTCCTGGGATCATCTGATCACCTTTTGCATTCTTCTGACAAGCAAAATTAATGGAGAAGCCAGGTTCACTTAACAACTGCAGTGATTCACTTAACAACTGTGGCAAGAAAGGTCATAAAATGTGGCAAACTTCATTTAACAACTGTCTCACTTAGCAACAGAAATTTTGGGCTCAATTGTGGTTGTAACCCGAGGATTACCTGTAGTTATTCCCTTTTCCAGAGAAAGCATCAACTTAAAAATTTATATCAGAAGTATCAGTAAAAATACAATAGACTAGTAGTCCCTGCAATGTAGTCACCTGGTAGTAACTTGAGGATGTTCTATAGTATAGAACTGATTGCAATCAGATGCTCAGTTCACTAGAGGAAATGAGTATTTTTTCAGCAGATACTTCCCTCTAAACATGCCCTCCAAACAAAGACAACAATGAATTCATATCAAGATACATTCGTCCTTCATTTCATTTGCTCTTACCTTAATGGCATAATAATTAAAACTACAATAGATATGCATATTATGCAGAACAGAATTCCAGATATGCATGTTACTGATAAAATTTTTGTTCGAGACATTGTTCTTTTCAAACAAGGTCTCTTGTGGAAATAAATGAAAGAAATTATTTTGAACCTATGATCCATCATTAGATAATATGAATGAGATGGGATTTTTGATATCCAAGATAAACTTGGATACTTGGTATACTTCTTGTGGGAAGAAAGGGTAGTTTCCAAGCATTGCTTGCTAATTTTCCAAATCTGCGTGAGATAGTTGAGGGTCTTTCTGAAATATTTAAGATTAAGCAAGGAGAGTATAAAACAGAAAAGATTACATGATATCCACATTTGCAGATTGTTTGATGTAGCCCATTGAATGGTAACTCAGATCAGTGTATGGTTTTATGGCTTGGAATCTAAGTAAATTTGAGAGAGTAATAATGAAACTACATCCATGAAATGATATAATTGTAAATTCTGTCTTAGTCATTTCAAGATTACAGATATGTTAATTATTAGACTCATGGGGCCTATTTAATATGGTTCATGAAGAAGGCAAGTTATGCTTGGATTGAGTTGACATTTAAGTAGGATGGGAATGATATTATAACCTTGAAGTTTTTGTTGTGTTGTCTTCAACCGCAAACTGAACTATGAAATCATTCACACAATATGACATAAACAAAAATGAGCTTTCAATAAATAAAGTAAACGTTAAAGGAAACATTTGTGCATAAAACAATAGCCAATGTTGTATTTACAGTTAACATTATATAAACTAAATAAGATCTTTCATTTGTGTCCTCCAATTTCCCCAACCACTTCCTAGTAATCAAGGTGGGGTTTTGGGTTTTTTTTTTTGATAAGTCAGTGGTATGTATTAGAAAAATCTGTCTTTTTCATAAATTACCATACAGGTAGTCAACCCTAGTTGCTATCCATTGCTAAGTGCAGCAGTTGTTAGGTGAAGTACCACATGAATGCAGTGTGTACCAACAATTGTTCTGGAAGTCTTGGTTGTAGCTGTTAGACAACATTTGCACTGTCGTTAGGGAAAGGTCTCACACTTCTTCTGTCTTGTGTGAACTGCCAGCTCCATCTCATTGCCTCTTTCCCAGCTTGGCTCAGAGAGCTCCCTTCAGCAGATGAGATTCCACTGCCTTGCCCTACTTGCCTCTGCTTCAATTCCCCTTCCACCCTGAGGGACCGTCTCTTGCCGGTCAGATCTACCCGACCCACCAGAACAGAGAGGCAGGGAATGTTGCAGGTCCCATTCCCTAAGGAGATACACCTGATGGGACCCAGAAGAAGGGCCTTCTCCATGGTGGCTCCCTCTCTCTGGAACATCATTCCCCCAGAGATTAGAATGCCCCCCACTCTAACACTCTTCCGGAAGGCGCTGGAGATCTGGTTCTGCTAGAACCCAGAGTGGGATGGATCCCATTTAATGGCTCGTATGATATGTTGTTGCTGGGGTGGGGGGTTATTTTATTAATTTATTATTCTCTTTTATTAGTTTTACTGTTTTTATATTGTTTTTTATATTTAATATATACCCTGTTTCCTCCCAAAATATGACATACCCAGAAAGTAAGTCCTAGCTTGATTTTTACACAGGTGCCCAATATAAGCCCTATCCCCCAAAATAAGCCCTAATCAAGATCCCACCCACTCCAGAGTGCACGGGTAAAACTTAAGCTAGGGTGGGGATGGGGTGGTGGTGGTGTTTCCCTACTATTTACCTTTGGAAAGTTGTAGCCTTGCCTCGCACACCCCAACACCTGCCTTGCTGGCCCATTACTTCTGCAGCCGGCAAGGTTGTCAAGGCTTTCCTGAAGGCCTCTGTAGCTGATAACGTTCTGGATCGATCCAGAGGTCTGTTAGAGGCCTTCAGGAAAGCCTTGCCAGCTGCAGAAGAAGTTCCTGAAGGCCTCTGGCAGCGAAAAGGAGGCCGAGGGTGACGTGCGCAAGTGAGGTTAGTCAGTCTTATAAGCCGCCTTGAGTCGCCATGTGCAAATAGGTGGCAATATAAATTTGCAAATAAAACATCTCCATCCATTTGTGCCCTTTCAGCTGCCCTACACTCTGTCGCCACTGCCTGCTCCTACCGTCCCCAGCTGACCAACATCATTGTCCACTGCTGCTGAGGAGTGCCTGGCTTTCATGAGGCCTCCACAATGGCTCTGAAAGGCCAGCAGCTGCCTTGGACAGGCATGCCTCACAGCAGGAGGAGGAAGATAGTGCAGGTCAGCAAGAGATGGCAGGGGCGACAAAAAGCAGAGCAGCCGAAAGGGCAGAGATGTGGGAGAGGCGGGCAGGGGGAAGTTGAAGCTCACCCTGTATTTGTAAATGCAAGGGGGTTGCCAAATACCTGAATTTTGATCACGTTAGGGCAAGGCTCTGTAACAGCTGTAATTTTGGAGACTGTTTGTGACTACCATGGCTTATGATCTGTATTTGCATTTACAATCATCACTCCACCATCACAATCATGTTTGCAATTAGAATGCTTGACAACTGGCTCGTATTTATGACTAATAGCAGTGTCCTGCGGTCACTAATTGTGATTTGTGATCTTTTTTCTGATTTCCAACATAAAATGCCCATTGGGGAATCTGAATTTGCCTAATGACCTTGGTATTCACTTAACTACTGCATGAATCATTCAACAACTTCTATAAAAATTGTCATAAAATAGGGTCCATCTCAACTTCCACAACAACAGCTTATAGAAATTTCGGTTGTAATTGTCGTAAGTTGAGGACTACTATATAATTAGGCTGTTTATAATAACCAAAAGACCTTTCTAATACTGCTAGTCTGACTACACTTATTTTCTCTCCAATTATAGCCTTTTCTGTACATTGATTGCAACTCTAATAATGTATAATGCTTTTCAATTGTCTTTTCAGGAGTTAGCAGTTCCAGCTGTCCATGATGGGGGAGCTCTTTTGGCTTTTGTCTCTGGCGCGCTCTACATTTTTCTTCAGACAATTATCTCTTACAAATCATGTCCACAATGGAGCACTCTGTGTGTATGTCACACAAGATTATTCCTCTCCGTAATGACTTGGGTAGCTGTCATTCCCAGTATCCTTTTTACAGGATATTAATATGTCAAAGTTCTTAACAAGGCAAACAGTTTTAAGTCAGTTTACTATTTCTATATTCAGTTTTACAGTATTTCCTGAAAGGGACAAAATTATACAGTTCATAACATGCAAATTTGAGATATAAGCTATGCTTATAAAAAAAGTGAGACATGCACTAGACATAAGAAGATACTCAGAGGTGTAGCACGTGCCAGCTATGTTGAAACCATTTTCAAGATAGACACACAGTTCACAACTCTCATGGAGCCCCTCCCCATTATGGTCTCATGTTGCAATGGTGTTAAATGAACCGTTTTACCTAATGACCTGTAAATCCCCAATGCAATTGTTAAATGAATGTGTGGGTGATTAAGTGCAGCACTGGGTGCCTCAGGGATGGGAGAGGCCCTCGGAGGCCTAGTGCAGCCCCAGGCCTGCCTGCCTGGGCCTCCCCCACCCCAGAGGCACCCAGTGCTCTGCTACCTGTCCCTGGAAGTTCCCAGGCCTCAGCCTGCTCCCAAGCCACCCATTCAGCCAGGCAAGGGAGCTTAAAGCTGGCACACAGAGGACTCTTACAGCCTGTCTGCCAAGGTCTGCCTCCTATCCAGCTACCCAGTTGGCCTGCTCCTCACCCAGTTCCAGGGCCCAGCAGTGCCAACTTAACTTTTCATTTTTTGCAGAGGTGCCTGGCCAATGCAATGCGACGCGATGCAAGGCTCAACTTAGATTTCTTACAGAGGGTAGTCAGCTCTTGTGCTATTTATTCTCCTAGCACAGGGGTGTCAAACTCACGGAGTCACAGCATCGTCACTTGATTTTTCGGGACTTTTCCCCCTTCGCTAAACTGGGCATGGGCATGTGATGCATCTGGCCCGCAGACCGGGAGTTTGACAGCCCTGTCCTAGCAAGTAGTATTTATAAAATTGTAAGGGCCTGCTTTTTTTTTTCCTCCCAGAAGGCTCCACAAACTAGGGAGCCTCTGTAAAAAAAAAGCAGAGACTCCTATAGGGAGAAGTACTACGTGCTAGTAGAATAGCACAAGGTTGCCATGAGGTTGGAGTCTGAGCTTTGCATTGGCCTGGCTCTTCTGCAAAAACAACAAGATAAAGCTGAACTTTATCTTAAAAATTAAAATACCCATTCTCGATATTGAAATTAGGAATGTATACCCAATCCAAGAGATTTCAGAATCTAAGGAAACTTTACATTCATTGCTTCTTCATATTGAGTGGGCTTGCTAACATGCCTGTGCACAATGCTTATTGTGCACAATCACATATCAAAAGTTTATAATTCTATTATTATCAGACATCAGTTCTGCCTTCATGTACGTGTGCCATTATTACTATTTCTATTCCCCTATTTGATTAATGATATATTCCTTTCACTATTTCCTATGTTAAGTACTGTATATTGCTAAAAGGAAACTGTAATTTTATATATTTTGTTTTTTAAAATCACTTGTTTTCTCTTAACTCCTTTTTCTCAGTGATTGCATGTGCTTCATTAATATCCATTACAAAAATAGATTGGAATCCAGGTGAAAAGGTAAACATATACTAGGTAAAAAAATAATATTTCTACCCATTCAGTGCAGTTTAACTTTATGTATTAGGTTGTTGTTTTTTACTAAAATACTTAAGGAGACCAAAGCTGCTGTGTTTGCATGTTGCTCATACTATATAATAAGTTGTGACATATGTTTTAAATTTTAAGGTTTGCCTAAGTAGATATGTGTAGGCCTTTAAATTCAGTGCTTTTTTATTCTTTGATTCTTATATTTAATGTCCTGTAAATATAGGTCACCTGAGATATATTTGGTCAGAGTCTTAGATTTGCTAATAAATTACTCCTATTTCATGGATTTTGTTATGAGAAAATTGTGAGAAAATTAAGAGTTGTAAAGACTAAAAGATACAGAGAAGTTTGGAACACTAAAATCATTTTAGGAAGCAAGGCCTCCTTTAGAAATATGGAAAATAAGAAATCAATAGGGGTATTAAATGATGAATCTATGCTTAGCTTCAATAAATGCATACATTAAAAATACATTTGTAGATGAATAAAACTATTGAGTCTTGATGCTTGTTCAGCTTTTTTTCTTGGCTGAAAATTTGTTGTGCTCCATTCTCCTCATCTTCCAATTTGCTTTTTTAAAAATCACATAAAAATTTAGATAATCATCTATATTAAGACATAGATGAGGTATTATCCTTTTTTGTACACATTTTTCTTTGGTAGACGTATTTAAATATTGTAAGTATTGGTTTGTGGTTTTTTTTTTACAAAACCACGACCTACATTGTTAAATTCTGAAAAATGTAGTTTTCAGTGTGCAAGTGCATTCTGGTTCACATATAGATTTGAGAACTGTGAAATTATTATTTTTTTGTAAAAGTTAAAACAAAACAAATGTCTCCTATATAAAGACTTGCACTTGGAGAATTGAGTTTGTGTAAATTCTCCTTTCAGAATAATCCATGACTATTTGCCTCTTACCCAAAGGCCAGGAATGGAAGGTTGTCAGTCTAATATTCAGAACAAAAGGAAACTTTGCCCGAACTACTCGCAAATCTGAGCTCTGACCAGGTATGCCTCATGCAACCTATATTGATAGAAATTCTCTCTCCCTTTTAAAAAGAATTATTGACTTTTTGCTTTGAAGATCTATCCATGCACATGCACACATGCATCCTTAAAATAATATTATCTAGTCTGGCAGATGATTTGGGATTATTCTCCCTATAATTTTCTCTCAGATTGGTGAAGAGTGAAATATTCTTTTACAGCTGTATAATATTTCAGCAAGTGATAGTAGTATTGTTAATATTAATGTTCTTTTAATTTGTTTTTAATAGTAATTGTGGTTGTCCTCTTTATCTTTGTTGCTCAGAGTCAGTGTCACTTATAAATTTATAGGGCTAGTTTGGTGCAGTGGTTAAAGGCATCAGGCCAGGGTGTGGGAGACTGAGTTCTAATCCCCCCTTAGGCACAAAGCCAACTTGGTGACCCTAGGCCAGTCACTCAGCCCTAGGAAGTAGGCAGTGACAAACCACTTTCTAAATCTTGCCAACAAGAAAACCACAGGGACTTGTCCAGGCAGTCTCCAGGAGTTAACAAATGCCTTAAAGGCACAAAAATAAAATAATAATAAGTCTCTGTAATAAATGAATGAAATGATATGTCAGCTCAGAATGAAATGTATGCTGTCATGTACATGAATAAGCATCAGAATTCAGAACAAATACATTACTTTCTCATTATATTTGGAAATTGTGTGTGTCAACATTTCTCTTTCTTGTGAGAAACGCTTTTGTTCCTGGGACACAAAATCTAATCAATATGCCCATTTTAACAGCACTTATTGTTGTTTACAGAACATCCTTAAAAATCCATGCCTTGGCAAAATCTTCCTTTCCTTTTTCTATTATAGTGTACAAAGCATACCTTATATCCCCATGAAACTCTCAACTGGAGCCCTTTCTTTCGGCCCTCTGCCTGTTTGACCAATCCATTGCTATTTGTTTCCAAAGATCATCTGCATTTTCCTAGCTCCTAGGAAAATACCACAAATTTTCAAGCTTGTTTGTTCCCCTCTTAAAAATCTTGTCATACAAAACATTGTCATGAAGTCAAGAACTTTCATTTGTTTAAAAACAAAAAAACTGAAATAATTCAAATAATAATAACTTAAAATGGCTGTGAGCAATGATTCTCAAGAAGATAGCAGTAGCAATAGCACTTAGTGTCAGCATTCCAATAAAAACCCCCTTGTTCATTCAGCACTCAGAAACAAAGTTCTTCCAAGTAAGAATTTATTGAAGAAGTCATATTGGCACATCCGGAAAAAATCTGAATCTGAAAGTTTCAGCTTTTCCCTCCCCAAGAGAAATTCAAGGATCCACACACACCCTGCCGCCATCAATGATTACATGGCCCAATCCAACTCCATCTCAACCGAAGTTCTTCCTCATAGCGCTGCTCTTCCAGGTGCAGGTTGACATGTCCTTGACTCTCTGAGGAAGAATCTTGTTGTGTCTACTATCCTGAGCTCACCGTGAATATCCCCCCTCCCATTTTCCCAGGCACTAAATGTGGCAGCCACAGCGGCCTTCTACAAATATGGCTCCCAACACTGACACTTAAGACTTATATACCGCTCCATAGTGCTTTACAGCACTCTGAGTGGTTTACAGAGTCAGCATATTTCCCCTGACAATCGGGGTCCTCATTTTACTGGCCTCAGAAGAATGGAAGACTGAGTCAACCTTGAGCTGTTCAGAATCGAACTCCAGACTATGGGCAGAGTTAGCCAGCAGTACTGCATTCTAACCCCTGTGCCAACAGGGCACCAGTATTTGTCACATCTTGTACGGGTGCTTGTAGAAACTTAGTAATGAAAAATGATCCAGATATAGAGTGTTTTATATTTTAATACTAGGTTTTCATCAGAGATAAGCCACATAGGAAATGTACAAGTGCTAAGTGTACTGAAATTCATTTCATTTGATTACAACAGTGCTTGATGTAACATGGGCTTCTGTCAGTGAAATAGAGAAAGAGGGAGGCTTTGAAGTTTTCTCCTCTTCCCAAATCTCTAAGATTGGAGGACAATCTTCCAGAACAACATGGAGAATGCAGGAGGATTGCAATTCCTGATAATTACACCCTTTTTACAGTGATGAGTCTTTTGCTGAATCAAAGAGACTCCTGCCTGTGAAGGAACACTAATTGGATGCAATTCTAAATCAATAAGTACTTTTCTACCACATTGTGCATCTGGTATATACAGTGTTTTCCTGAAAATAAGACCCATCCCCAAAATAAGCCCTAGAATGATTTTTTACATGTGTGCCCAATATAACACCCCCCCAAAATAAGCCCTAGTTAAGACCCTGCCCACTCTGTTACACCTGGTTGCACAGGGTGAGGCGAGGTGCCCGGGTAAAAATCAAGTGAGGGTGGGGATGACGGGATGGAGCTGCTTCGGACAGTTGCAGCCAGGCCTTGCACACCGTGACGCCTGCCTCGCCTTGCTGGCCCACTTCTTCTGCAGCCGTTTGCTGCCACTTGTGTGCATTGTCCCGGCCTCCGTTTTCCTGTGAGAGGCCTTCAGGAAAGGCCTCTGCAGCTAATAAAAGAGCTCCGGATTGGCGCATATGTCAATCCAGAGCTCATTTCTCAGCTGCAGAGGCCTTTCCTGAAGGCCTCTGATGGCAAAATAAGGCTGAGGGGCGCTGCGCATGTTAATCCAGAGCCTGTTTCTTGGCTTCAGAGGCCTTTCCCGAAGGCCTCTGACGGTGAAACGAGCCAGGGGGCACCATGTCTATCAATCCAGAGCCCATTTCTTGGCTGCAGAGTCCTTTCTTGAACACCTTTGATGGTGAAATGGAGGCCAGGGGGCGACATGTGCAAGTGGCAAGCAGCCGCAGAAGAAGTGGGCCGGCAGCGGCTACACAGGCTCTTGCTGGGCAGAGCTGTTGGCACTTATTTTGGGGAAAACACAGGTAATTATTTGCTATCTCTATATTTGACTCACCTTTTATTTGCCATTGCAAACAATTTAATAGCTCTGTTTAATGGATTTGTATGTATATATTCCTTCCACTAGGATTATGTGTACCATTTTATAAGTGCAATCTGCGAATGGACAGTAGCCTTCAGCTTTGTGTTCTTCTTCTTAACGTATATCAGAGACTTTCAGGTAAGCATGTATAACTATCAAGATGGCAAAATTCACAGAAGTAATTTGTGTAGTAAGGGATTTGAAACCAGGTAAGCCTAATGCTTCAGAAATTTTCCAAGCCTATTTGGCCAGGAATTATTGCAGAATGGAATGAAGGGGGGAAAGAAACAGTGGCTGAGTTCACCTAATTCATTTAGCTTAATTTGGTTCAAGCAATAAAGCCTGAAAAATAAACTGAAGCTAAAACTAGCCAAAACAACAAGCTGTGTGAATGCAGCTGTTAGATGTTGAAGTGATCTAGGTAAGTCATCTTTCATGCCACATTTTTAGAGGAAATATTTCTGCAAAATTATCACCCATATTTAGATTTCATTAATAGTGTTAGTACAGAAATGTATATTAGTGGGACTGTGGTGTATTACATATAGTCCTCACTTACCAACTGCCTCGTTTAGCAACCATTCAAAGTTACTGTGGTCCTGTCCCTCAGTCACATGATCATCATTAGTGTCAGTATGCATTGTCTTGTGCCTGACTTTTTGTTTTATTTCTTCTCCCCCTTGTAGAGCAGAGAGATTAGAAAGAGGGTTTACAAGAGAGTAAGCAGGCAGAAAATGGGGCAGTTTGTGTAGCATGCACATGGCTGCCAGCATCAGTGCATTGCTTTCAATATGTATTCCCCATTGTGTGTCTGCTTACTTTCTTGTAATCCCTTCCTCTTCAATGAATGTAAATACAAACATCAATTCCCTTGTTAATTATTTCAGTGCTGAGGCAAATTAGAGCCAGCTTCATTTAATATTTAAGACATCAGGCTAGAAACCAAGGGTATGAGTTCTAGTCCCACTTTAGGCATGAAAACCAACTGGCTGACTTTGAACCAGTTACTTTCTCTTAACCCAACACACCTCACAGGCTGTTATTTTGGGGGAAATAGGAGGAGGTATAAATTAATTAAAAGTCAAGATATGAAACTGATTAATCTTGTCAGTTATGAGCCAGCTGTCCCAGCACTGAGCATTCACAAGAAGTGGAGAAAATGAAAGTACAATTGCAACCATATGATTTCCCACTCAGAGACTGCTTTGCTAAGTGGTGGAGTTCCTGATCCCAATTGTGGTACCTAAATGAAGAAGAAATGAAGTATTTAGCCCTTTGAGTTGGAACACACAGTTAAGGTTACGGCGTTTAAAATATTAGCAAATTGTTTTAACAGTTCAATTCAGATTTTAGTTGCAGCTGGTTGATGTAGTAAATGCATCTTCCCTAATTCCAGACTTGATACCTTCTGTTTAACATTTAAATGTGTGCTTTGTAATGATTTGCTGATTTTTGCCTTTTCTTGTAATCTTTTCTTCTAGGGAGTTACCATACAGATATCAACAGAAATTCATGGAAACCTTTGACCACTTTTTGTTACAGTTTTCTGGATTTCGGGGGTGGTGGTGGTGTTTATAAACTGTTGCAATGGCCAAGATTGACCTGGCATGAACCTGATGCATCACTGCTGCAAATTGTATAATCATTGTCAAGAAAAAAATGTCTTTTTAATTTTCCTGTGTAACCAATCTACTAATAATCTTTTGTATTATAAATACATTTTCAGTTTTTTTAAAAAATAGAGGACCTCTGAAATATGTAATTGCTAAGGAATAAATGTTTATCTACTGTAATATCTCTTTCCTTTTTATTCACTTGGTGAATAAAGATAAAGAATAAAGAAACTCAAGCTGCAATTCCAGCAATTACTTGGAAGATTCCAATTGAATTTAGTGGGCCTTTCTTTTAGGTCAGGGGTTCCCAACCTTTTCTATACCCTATACCCGTAGAACGCTTCTGATATATTCTGGCATCCCTTACAAAAGTAAATAATTATATGCATATAATTATGCATATACACTATAATTTTGAAACTTCTAAACCCAAGTTTTCGCACCCCCTGGAATATGGTCTCACACCCTCAAAGGGTGTGAGCACCCCCATTTGGAACATCTGTTTTAGGTGAATGTGCTTGGAAACATATGTCAAAATGTCATGAAGTCAGTCTCCTCACATCTTCAGAGTGCCACTCTGAGGACCATTGATTCATATATTAGATATCAAAATGGCTACATAACAGATCAAAAATAGGGGCACGCTATTATGAAATCAGTAGGATTTAAGCAGACTTCAACAGAAAAAGTTGGAATGCCCACGAGTTCAGCAGAAATTATGCCCAGGTAAGAGCAAAAAGACAGTTTGCAAAGTTTCCCTAAAAATGGATGGATTTTGTTTATCATTAGTGTTATTAACTTTATTTCTTAGGGATTTTTATAAGTAGAGAAGGAAAATTAGTGCCTGATACAGAAAATCTATTCTAGATAAGTGATTTTCATAAATGCTGAGCAATATTTTTTTTTATATATGCATAAATCACATTTTATTTTGATGGAAAAAAATGGTGCAAAAAAGTTATATGTTGCTGCCAAACGTAAAGCAGAGAGGATAATGATGTACTGTAGATTGTAATTTGTAAATTATATCACTGTATAAGATAGGCAGAAAAAAATCTGCAAGAATAGGAATTTTGTGTTATTTAGTTCTGTTAAGGTCATTATAGAGACCTTTGCCTAAAGACAAAAAAATTGTAAATAGCATTGTACAAAATCCATACCCCAAGCTATAACTATATCTTTTATTGAAAACAACCAAATGACCAAGCAAATATTTTGTTCAGGAAACAGTATTCCAGCTTTTCTGAAACTCAAATGTCCCATCAGCTGAAGACTAGGGTTCTACGGGACATCAAGGGCTGCATTGCAGAAGAGAGGTCTAGATCCCAGTTTATGAGGCTGTAAGAATTATGTTATATCTTTCTAATATATATGTCACAAGTGAAATTCTACTCCTTTCTGTATGATCTAGTGATCATAGTAGAGATTTTTGGAAGTTGAAGTCCATAATTCCTAAAGTCACCAAGTTCAAAAAACATTTTGCTGGAGCAATTACTATTTGTTCTCTGAACTTAGAAGTAATTCTGGCAGAGTATTGTGCTTAACCCTGTTTCTGCCCTGCTAAAAATAGCAGATCTATATATTCTTAGCATGGAAGATCTAAACAGATTTTCCTCAATAAAGCCCAACAATCTAAGCCGGGGGATGCCCCCCTAACCCGGGTTTAGGTCAGAAATTAGATAAAAAATTAGGACTGCCCCTGTCCCCCTCCTCT
>JANHFL010006795.1:225773-242269 GCA_032468155.1 Oxyrhabdium leporinum | reverse complement strand
TTTTTAGATAATTGTTGTGAACCGCCCCGAGTCTTCGGAGTGGGGCGGTATATAAATTAAACTTATATATATATATACTTATAGGGGTGTCAACTCAATTTCATTGAGGGCCGTAAAAGGGCTATGGTTGACCTCAGGGACCCAGGTAGGCGTGGCCAGGGTTGGCATGGCCAGCTTGATGGCACTCGTGTTGGGGGAACCTGTGGTGGCCTGGGCAGGGCTGGGGGAATCCACTTTTGCTAGTAGTTTGTTTTGCTAGCACACTGCATGCATGGCCCTCCCACGCTCCTTTTTTGCTGGCAGAGGCACCAATGGCCAGTCCTTCGCTGTTTCCAGGGCAGCCCCATGGGCCAGATCTAAGCAGCCTTGAGCTTGACACCCCTAATCTAAGCCATTAAATTGGTTCAGCTGTGAAGAAAAATGGGCATTGAGGGACCGAGTCTTATCAATTTATTGTCTACTAGAGATTATTTTTATTTTGGCAATCATGTTAATATAGTTGTATTTTTCATATAGGAAGCATCTAATAAAGGTCCCAGGTATGTTTGAAGAAATCTGTTGAAAGGAGACTTCCCTTTTGTCTGGCATCCCTCTGCTTTGTAGATCACTGCCACTATCCTTATTGGCCAGCTCATACTATACTATATTTCCGAATTCTGAATTGAATTTGTGAGTTTGTACTGTAATCCTGATGATATCTTTCCAGAGGCAAATTTGAATGTTTATCTATTCAAGGATGCTCTCTCTGTGTTAGAGAAGGAGGTATGTTCTTCTCTTGTACATGAAGGTAATGTGAAGTAGGGCTTTCATGTGTATGGTTCTTAATCCACAAGTAGAATGAATGTAAGGCACAAGAGTCCTTATGGATTTTACTCTGCTAGTCGTTGCTGACTGTAGGGTGCAGTGCTCATCTCTGTCTCAGCAATGTCCAAAGACATTTCTGTATTCATGTGGCCAGCATTACGCCACAGAGCACTATTAACCTTCCCATCGAAGTATCTATTTATCTACTCGCATTTGCATGTTTTCAAACTGCTAGATTGGCAGGAGCTGGGGTTAGGATGGGAGCTCACACTGTTGTGTGGTGCTTGGGTCTCGAACCTGGGTTGCCAGCTTTCTAACTAACAAGCCCAGCATCTTAATGCTAAGCCACAGTGCCACCCTGCTATATGCATATAGGAAATAATAATTGCTTCCTGATTTTTGTTACATAGAAATGAATGGAAGGAGTTTGAATGAAATGCCATTTTCTTTTGGTGAGAAATTTTCTGAGTATAGGAGACCATACACCATTTTATCATGCAATATAATTAATTAAAATGAAATATGTGAAAATTGAAGATTTACCAAACTAAAAACTTTGTTTGAAAAGGCAATGTACCGGTAATGCAAACACACACACACACATAAATTCCCTTTTCACCCCTATCTACCATCTATATCTATTATCTCGTTATCTGTCTGTCACCATCCATCCATGTAGAGATTCCAGGTGTTAAATTTTTAATGTTCTCCCTGCTGCACAGTAGGTGGCACTAATGGACTGCAGTCATAATGCTTAGTAACATAAATGCTTGAATAAGAAAGATTCTGGGGGAATGTCCTAGGAAAAAATACATGTGCGGGTAGTTTGAATCTTTATCAAAAAGCTAAGACATTTTCCTGGATGACTTGGGAAAAGCAACTGCTAACTTGAATCTACACAAATTAATATTGCTTTCAAATGGAATTGTGGTCCTATTTCTCTAGTCTAAATCTCTACTGTGAAAAAAGCCAGTTTTTGTGAAAAAGCAGTTATTTATTTTGTCTTTACCTATAGCCACATAGAAAGTGCATCCTCAGCTACATAAAACTTCCATACAGAAATATACTATGAGGAAGACGAGCTTTAAGAAGTCAGGCTAAATATAATCAGCTCTCCCAGTAGCACACCAAAATTTGAGGGCACTTTTGCTTAGAAACACCCGGCCCTGGACATAAAGTTTTGGATATTTACTCTAGCAAAATTCTTTTCAACTTCAGCAACTCTTAAAATGTGCGTGGACTTTCAACTCACATAATTCCCCAGGCACCCTCTGTATGCACATGTTGTAAATACGAAGTGTTTTGTTTCTTCTTTTTAAAATCACTATGCCACTCTTCCAAAACTGAGTTTTCCCAGGGGGACCTACAGCATCACATCTCTTTTTTTAAAGAAAGGGTCAACATGCAAGAGAAACAATGAAAAGTCTTCACAACACCAAAATGGCAATCAAGATCTATTACCTACCGATTGCGTTTCAGGTGTGTCATCACATGTGCATCAGTGTGAATCCCACTCCAACAAGCTTTCTTCTCAGATGCACTGAGAAAATGCATCTGGGAGGGATTTAATACCAGTATCCTAATTTGGGATTAGATCAGAAATCGAAGGCAATGAAGATTGTAAAATATTGGTATAATATATGATGGTAGTCTGGAAGCAATCTTTTCTAATGATTGAACTTTCCAACCATCTTCAAGAACACATGAGTAACCCAATGTAATGATGTAGATGAAAATGACAAGAGCATAAATACTAAATCAACTCTGACCAAATAAGAACAAGCCATTTTCTACAGCCTATCTTTGTTCCAGATTAAAACCCCTACAATTCTCCTTCCCAAGCACAAGGTATTAGGTCTTTATTGTGGCTTGCTTTGATTTATAATTCTGAAAAATGTTGGCATCCTGTTCAGACGTACTTCATCTATCTTTGTTTTTACTTAAAACATGGTCTATACAAATTCTTTGGGTTCCAAGCTTTCGGATCTTGTCTTTATTTTCCAAATGAAAAGATTTATCTTTTTTTTTTGTGGCTTTTACTATTCTATTCATTCTTCATAGTCTTTAGTAAGAACCTTTATCTAAACCAATGTTTCTCAAACTTGGCAAACTTCCCAAGCTGGCCAGGGAATTCTGATGAAACCCACATATATTAGAGTTGCCGAATTTGAAAAACACCAAACTAAATCTTTCTAAAAAGCCATTGGCACCTTACTTAAGGGGCTCCAATGCCTAAAACATTAACAATGCCTCCATTTTTTAAAAAATAAATCAATAAACACCTCTCTATAGAAGCAATGTAGACTACCTTCCCTCATGACACCATTATTCCTTCAACAATAAGCAATTGTTCAATCAGAATGTAGGAGAAAAATTACTGAGATTTAGGAATTAGCCTTAGATTTGTGTATGTATATCATTTGACTGGAATGACTAAATTTAATGACCAATTTTTCATCTAATGTTTCTCCTAATGTGAGATCTACAAATGCAGAGTGTTCGTTTTGATGTGTCAAATGGATTTTTTTCCTCTTTTTTTAATGCTATTTCAAAAAACTTTCTTTAAGAAGAAAACTGACATGACAAAACACAGTTCAAACAAAACCTTATTTCTTTGCCATAACCTTGTGAAATGGATATTTTATTTCACTTTTAACAATTGGTTTTTTTTAAATTCCATATCCATTTCAATATAATGTATTTCATTCTAAAGTTTTGTTCTTCTGCACATGAAATTCATCATCCTTATCTGGGCAAACCAGTGTGATGTAGTGATGACCATGCTGGGTTAAGATTGGCCCTCACCTTGGTTTCAAGGGAAATCATGGGATCAAAGTAGGTTGTTGAAAGCCAGTACTTTGCTTTGAGACCCTTTTGGCATGAAAATCATAATCCCCTGTATCAGTAAGGGAACAGAAGGACATGTCAATAGCAGAAGCAGCATCAATGCTATGATGCTAAATTAGGCAATTAGATTAGGTAATTAGATTTTAGCTTGGAATCTTTTTGTAATTTAGCCTGTGTGATAGTTATATTTTATGTGAACTGTGAAGTGGTGAGTATTAACGGTGTCTAAACATATCCTGCAACCATAAATGTTATTTATTTCTTCATTATGATTATAATGAAAACTCGAGAGAGAGGGGAGATGGCGTGGGAAGCAAGATACGCATGGTCTGGCTAGGGAATCCTGGGAGTTGAAGTCTACATAGGTTAAATTTGCTGAAGTTGAGAAACACTCTTAAATACTTTTGTGCTTACTTTCACACAAACTAATTTGGCAAAACCCTCCATCACCGTAAAACCTAACAGACCTGGGCTGAAGATGACAATTTAAGCAGGCTTGGATTTGGTTGGGGCTGGGATAGGAACTCACCAGGGAATACTAGTGCTAGATTGGTCAGTTGAAAAAAAATGGTCCAGGCGGCAGCAAGAGCAAATCACGTTAATACTGTTACCAAGAAAATAACTTGGACAAATCGACAACATTATCAGCGCTTGAGTAGAAGCCAAGAGAATCTCCAAAGTGGCTTCAAGGGAATTTGGAGACAGTGGTGAACAAAACACACATATAAAATGCACACTTGCCGTATCATAGAATCTTCCCTCAGTCCTGCTGTACAATATTTTTTAAAGAAGGAAGGGGAGGGAGAGAGAGAGAGAGAGAAAGAAAGAGAGATGTGATGTTTACTTAGGTCTTCTGATCCAAAACCACAAGCTTTCATGAATGTAGTCAAGCACACTCACCACCTGGCCCCTGAAATTCTCACATGGATTTTTCATCTGAATGTCTTGCTTTGATCAGAAGCCTAATCAGAGAGGGCCAATGTAATACCCCCACCCATCCAGCTGCGAAGCAAACACATTAAAAGTTTCAACTTGGCCCTGATGGAAAACTCTGGTTATTTTCTTATGTTTCTGAAATCCCGAAAAAGAAAATAGTAAAAGGACAAGCTGTAATCATTTAGAGTGGTCTCATGTGGGCTTTTTCTGTTCTGGAAGATGGGTTATTGCTCTCCACACCCACTCCTCTACCCTGAAGGCACAAAAGAAATGGATTGGCTGCTTTCAAGGCCTAAAGTATTTAAACACAAGGCTTCAGAACGACTCCACTGATCCAAAGAGAGATAAGATTTTGCTTGTGTTTCTGAAGTTAACCTGAGATTTTTTTTTTTGTTAAACAAATACAGCTCTTGAAATAGCATTATTTTAAAGAAGGCAGATGAGAAAGAACTTCCCAGAGCAAATAGCAATATAAAACCAAGGCCGTTCCTTAACAAGGAAGGGTTAATTCTCTTGAGGATATGCAAGCTTTTCTTTAATATTTCCATGCTTTGCTACTGGAGCAGTGTTGGCAAATGAGCTCTTTTTCCTCTGTACTGTCGTCATTCTGTGTTACATAATATTTGGTTCACAGAGCTTCTCCTAGCAAAGCAAACACATATTGCACACTATGATGAGTGTGTGTTTTCAACCATCTTGCTACAGAGCCAATTTTGCTTGGTGGCCAACATTTGTGCAGCTCCATTTCATGGTCTTTTTAATCTTGGATTGCTTAACAGATTTCATGCAGGTGTTTTTTTTAAGAAATCAAGATACCCTCAAACCTGTTTTAATTAATATAGGATCTTAACTATATAGTCATCTGCCTTCTCACAAGGGTTGGGACTCCTAGGCCATGATGCTCCCTCAACCTCCTCCAAGTTCCTCTATTTGTTGAAAACTTATAGTACAATTTCCTGACATATTAACAAAAGCAACCCTACACTGTAGTGAAAGCCATCGCCTGGTTTAGCAAAGTTTAAAATCAAAAGACACCCCACCTCAAATCCAGGGGGAAAAACAATTTCCTGGGTTCACCCACATGATACATCTCTGTCCACTCAGCATCTTTGCACTAACTAAGACAATTCTAAAATATTTGAACAGTTAAATCCAATCCTCAGCTCCTTCTCTTTTAAACATGCAAGATATTTTGCAATCCAACTCCACCCCATTTGATAAAACATTTTGGGGACCAGACATACATGAGAAATTCTCTTAGATGTAACAACTAATTATTGTGATGAGAAAGGAACAAGAAAATGAATCTTGTTAATTTAGAATAGCCCTGTCAAACTGGTGGCCTGCCAGCCGGATGCATCCTGTGCAGACCACGCCCATTCCGGCTCTGCAAAGGCAAAAAACATCGTATGTCACATGACACAATTGAGTTTAACACCATGATTTAGAATGTCTTCTACCAAAATTTGTCATATTATATGACCCTGCCTTAAAAGTCAAATTCAATCAGAATATTTCTGTACCTTAAAAAGTGGATTGCTTTTATCCACAGTTAAATATCTTAAATCCCCTATGAGTACTTAAATGTAGTTGGGAATTGGCAAAAGCCTCAGGATGTCTTCCATTAAATAGGCTTCTTAAATGTAGGATATAACATAAGGTAATGGGAAGGCAAATTGCGAAGTGAAAAACTCAGTGTGTTATGTTTAGATGGCTCAAAAATTAAAACTCAATCAAAAACTAAAAAAAATATTTTTGGCATTAAAACAGGAACTAGCATTCCTGCCATCGCATCAAACTTTTAATTGTTGTTGACTGCTGTTATTGTTGCTGTTACTCCATAAGCTGGATCAAATAGTAATACATTGCAGCCTTTTCCGGAGATTGTTCCAACTTTGGTTCAGTTCACAGTCCTCAACTAATTTTTATTACTTTATTGGAAAATTTATTTCCAACATTCCTGAAATCAATGGTTGGCAATGGTGAGAAGATTGAAACGACAGTCAATAGCTTCAGCAACTCTTCCTGTTTCAATGATTTTCTTCTGAGCAATATTGTTGTCTGAAAACCCAAAGGATCTGACATACTAGTACATATGAAGAAAACCTGAGCTTTTATCCAATCATACTAAATTGGTAGGTGAACTTTCTTTACTGACCTATATTATGTATGCAGCTTTTTGAACAAAGAGCTTAGGCTAACTAAATGAGCTTTTTCCAAAGCTTGAGACTTGGCTACTCAGTTTCTGCTCTTTAAAAAAAGTTTTATAAAACCCAAAAGCTGGCGTGATTAACTTTTTTGTGTTGATGGCCATATTCCTCAGTGTTATCTATTTAGGAAGGCAATATAGATAACACCTGATGACAGAAAGGAACATTTATCTATAGCAGTTGAATCTTTCTCTTGCAGTTTGGTTTTGAAATTGATCTAAGTGCTGTATTAACCCTTGTGCTGTTGGTTGAACATCCCTATGTTAACCATGGCTTAATATATATAGCTTCTACCAACATATATTTTTTACTAAATCCTAAGACCAAGCTGCTACATCTCAGTCCTTAGAGACTGGCAAGATGTTCAGTTGTGGGGAAGCCCAATAATATTAGCAACAGCAGGCTTAATTGGGCCAATATTGGGTTAAGGTGTTGTATGAGAATATGAAAAAGCAGTTAATTGACCCAGCCAACTAACTCCAGCAAGGTTAAATTTAGCCCCAGGCTGACCCAGTTACACACAGGGTTAAGCTAACTCCACTCAGTCTGTTGTGGGAATAATAAAACCCAGTCAACTGCAAAAGAAGTCGAATGCAGTGCTTCTCAACCTGAGAAAGTATGATGGAGAATGGGAGTGAAAATAATTTGGAGTGGGAGAAGATGTTTTCTCATAGCAGTTCTCTAACATGTGTGTGATATAGCAGATTATGGTGGTGCAGAAGTTAGAGTGCAGTACTGCAACTACAGTACTTCTGCTGACTGCCTGCAATTTGGCAGTTGAAATCTCACCAGGCTCAAGGTTGACTCAGCCTTCCATGCTTCTGAGGTGGGTAACATAAGGATCCAAATTGTTGGGAGCAATATGCTGACTCTGAAAATCGCTTAGAGGGCTGTAAAGCACTGTGAAGCGGTATATAAGTCTAAGCACTATTGTTATTTAGAATCACCTGAATTTCAGCAAGAGTTTGTTTTCTACCTGCAGTTACCTTACCAGAAAATTAGCTGGTGGCTGAATCCACAATCCTCTGAGGTTGGTTCATTTTCACTTGTTATATCTGTGCATAAGAAGGGATATGTGAGAGAGGCTTTTTCAGGAGCAAAGTTTGTATTTAGGGTATTCAAACTCAGTAAAGATTCAATTTACCACATTTTTCAGAGGGACGCTTTTTCACCACATCAAAGAATAAAACATCACACCCGTTAAAAGTGAGCATTCTAGACTTAACTGGCACGCATATCCCACCTGTGGTGAAATATAGTTTAAATTACCATTATTTCTGAAAACACACGTTTTGCACACCCAGTTTTGGGATTGTATGTTGTTTTAATTATGCCTTCATCGTGATATTGTAAACAAGAGTTATGAGCTTGTGGCAGGACAAAAATCATACATGCATACAGGAATTTTAAGATAATCTAAACCTGCTTTTTATCCTTGTTTTAAAATGATGGGATGGGGGAAGGCTTAAATGAAATATAAATTTACCGTGATTACCATGGCCTGAAATCAATCTCTTGATCCAGAATGGAGATTCTATAGCCCTCAAATTATCACCAAGCTATGACTTCCCACATTCCTTATCATAGGGCAACTATGAGCACCAAGGACCCCTCAGTTGTAGTTCAGTAGTTTGGAAGCTCATTGCTTTCTCATATCTGCTTTTAAAATAAACTTCCATAAACTACATTTCTAGATGTGTTTCTTCATTCCCAAGCTTCCTAGCCATCAAATGGTAGAAATCAGCTATTCCTCTTACATTATAAATGTGACTTTTCCTAAATTTTGCTGAAGTTTTTCTTATATGATTCTCCGTTGTGCCTCTAATCATAATTCCATTTATCTCTCAGCAAAGTTTTTATCAAATTGGATGCAAGTCTAATGACGTTTTCCTCAAATATTAGCACTTCTTAATATCTTTGAGATATGGAGGAAACAACAGACCAAGCCAGCAGACACATTACGATTTATTGAGGTGCCGTTGTTGTGTTTATCAAAAATGCAATTGGGAACAAACAGCCAAACAACACTGTACTAGGACAGCCCCTTCCTGAACAAACTGTATTTGAACAAGTGACAATCAAAACCTTCTCAATTCTGGCACAAAGAATGTAGCACAATTTCCATTTCCATGGGTATTTGTTACCAAGTCAATCACTCTTCATGATGTATGCATATATGTATATACAACTAAATAAGTATCTAATCAAGTACAATGTGGATGGATTAGTTGGCCAGTCACTTGGATTTACTCTTCAGGTACCAAAATTAAATGTGAAATTTTCAACCATAGCTCTGCTATATGATTATATCAGATTTATTACTTTGGTTGCAACCAAATTTTATTGATAAAGAAATCCATGATAAGTGTTGCACTGTTGGTGTATTTATCACATTCTATAAAATAATTATGGTTAATTGGGATATCATTCCCCATTCATACTTTTAAATTTGAACTTGAGGAAAAACATCCTCTCATACTATATTTTTAATGTTGTTCAAATGTTTTGAATTTTCCTTAGAAAATGCCATATGTTAAAATGACAAAGAATCTCTGGCTTTATATGAGTGCTAAATTTACCAGTTTGAGTTGGGGATGAACAGTTAAAGTTCCCTTAAATTTTATGAAAGTATAAAATATTCTTTATAAATTGGGCCAATTGTTGCACACATATTTTAGTCTAGGTCAAGTAATCAATGATATTTTGAGGAAAATATGCTTAACATCGTTTATTTTTAAATCTTCATATAAATCCATTCAATCTCATTCCAACAGATGGGGAAAGACTTTTTTCAGTAGTTCATAATGCTCTTATTTTTTTTAAAAAAATCCCATTTGATCTGTCATTGCACAATTCAAAGATTCCATAAAAGATTCTAATAGTCAGTGCCAATCTGAGCTAAGCAGTTTAAGCAATCTGATGACTTCCCAATATATTTGTAACTAATAAACTTATTTAACTGAAAGGAAAAAAAATGGAAGGGAAAAAAATATCCACTTTCAATTTATCTTGGCCTGTTGTAGCTTGAATGAAAGATATAGCTAATCTGGTAATATTTTTGCATTTTAAATCATTTCAGTCCATTAGGTAAGAACAGTGCAATGTAATTGTTATAAAGTATCAAAAACAATGACGTAAATTAATGCACTGAAAAATATTTGAGGTCAGTAGCATGCAGGACTTTTATTTCTACTTAAATAGCTGACAGAAAGGCTACTTCCTCCCTTTATTATGTGATAATTCGCAAGTGGATGATTCTGTTCACATTGTCCTTCACGCTTTGTTCTTGAAATGTTTCATCCTAGCAATCCCAGAAAACTTTGGCTATTTGGTGAATAATAAATGCAATCAACAAAAAAGGCTCTTCTGCACATTTGTTTGGTGTAGTGGTTAAGATGCTAGTCTAGAAATCAGGCGACAGGGAGTTCTAGTCCTGCCTTAGGCATGAAAGCAGATCTTGGGCTTTCCTGAAAAGCTTGGGGCAGTCACTCTCTCTCAGCCCAACCCATCACACAGGGTTGCTGTGGGGGGAAAAGAGGAGAGTATTATGTATGTACACTGCCTTGAGTTTCTGATGCAATAATAAAGGTGGGATAAAAATCTAATAAAATAAATAAATACATTTGGCTGTTCGACCTCCATTTCTTAATAAAAGAAATCAAAGACTGGCATGTTTAAAGCTAGTGAGATAGTTCTGGTGAAATCCAGGATACCTGGAGTTTATTTTCTCTACTGATAGCATGAAATTGCTTTGTGAACATTGTTTTGTATGTAAAGGCAAACAAAATATAACATCAGGCTTTCTCCAGATTATTATGATGGGTTAGCCATTGTTTTAATTCGTAACTAGCCCTTTTGTCAGGCAAAATGTTACTTATTTACCAGCACATTTTTTAAATGCCCAGGGTAACCTGGTACAATTACCTAAAGAGAAGTTTTCTTATTAAAAAATAGTGTAAGAGTATAATAATAATCCGTTTTATAATAATCTGTTTTTCCAGTTTCAGTTAGGAAAACCATTACAATATCCAACTGAATTTTTTTTTAAACTTGGATTTATGTACAAATTACTATAGACTTGGTTTTTTGGCTATAGGGATGAACCAGATCTGCTAAAATGCAAATGGATACATTTGTGCAACATGTTAAACTTTGTGGGTTTTTTAAAAGAAACTAAACATGTTATATGAACATATGCCACAGTTCCGTTTGGCTACTATACAGTACAATTCAATGGATTGGGTGTACTTACAAAATGGGGTAATCTAGTAAGAAAATGAATAATATGAACTTGGTCTTTGTAGGTTGGTTGGGGCTTTATAGATCTAAAGCAGGGAATCTTACTCTGGAGTCTATAGATAGATTTTCAGGCAGTTTGTGAAACTGGATGGGAAAATAATTACAGCTTTATTTTTACTAAACTGTAAGTCAAATGTAGCTTTTCACTCAATAATTTAGCTTTCTTACTCAGGCCAAATAAAAGCTTTTGCCTTGAAGTATTTTTTAAAATAAAATTTAATTAGAACTTGTCTTTTAAACATAATTATTGCTTTGCTACTGATTTAAAGTATTAATGAAGCACGTATATCACTATATTACATATAACTTACATTTTAATAATTTGATAACTATCGGAGAACAATTTGTTTCCTGCTGCAATACAATCTATATTAATGCAATTCATGCATTTAAATTATGATTTTCCAGAGTGATTTTCTTGTTATTTCCAAAGAAATTCTACACGAGCAATAGAGCTACCATTTTAAAGTACAAAATGTAATTATAATTACAAATGCTTATTTTCAAATAATACAAAATTAAGTTCCAGTTGCTGTAGGATATAATGTGCATTTCATTAGGCAGCAAATAAAAATACTAGTTTATATAAACATGCTACACTTCTAAATTTGTTTCCTGAAACAAGATGCCTTGAACTTTTGTGAAGCAGGTTGCAAAAATGGTCTGGGATGCTTTGTCCCAACTCATTTAGCTAGAGATAAAAGTTCAGAGCCATAACTACAGTTCTGCTAACCAAGACGACCATATTTCAGAGATTCTTTGAAGTTTGATATTGCTACATAATGGCCATCTTGGCTTCTGTTATATACAGGATGTGTTAGTAGACCTCAAACAAACTCAGACGGGTGACGTGGGAAGGCAGTCTGACGACTGCTTCAATACATTTATTTTCCTGCAAGTGGAAAAGTCACAGTTAACAGCAGTCAGGACAGATGGAATGGAACAATAGTATTGTTTTTAAATGTTCCAGTAAAGAAACGTAAGTGCAAAAACCATAAACTATTTTGGATTTTTGTTCATAGGCATGTTACAGTACACCAGCTCGTTCTTGGTTTCTCTGGATGACAGAAGATGCTTCAGTAGCCAGAAATGCATTAGGAGGGGTGAGAATAAGGATAGATTTCAACCAGACTCTCAAACAAACTAGGAGCTGTAAATACACTTCAAACACCAGAGTATATTTTTAATGACTAATTAGGACTTCCAGCTCAGAGATAATTAACAGTACTGAAAACATTTTCTATTACTGGGAGAAGTACAGCACAATAAAATATTGGAATTGGGGTGTGTCAAATACTTGCTTCTTATATTTTAAGGCATTGTGTCAGATTCAGGCTTGGCACTTTGTGAAAACGTGGTTCATATATGCAAACTTACCGAATACTTAAAATCTATTATGGTCTTTAGTGAAATTAACATTATTGATGAAATTGGCCAAACTCTGAAAATGTATGCATTGTTTAATACATGAAGGGGCCTAGTATTTTTTTTCTTTTTTAAAAAAAATCTAGAAGGATATATTTCTAATCATTCATTACTAAGTTTCTCTACAAGAAGACTAATGGGTTTTGGAAAAAAATGATGAGTAAATGGCAGTCTTTTGAAACAAGGTAATGTTGTGGGTTGTTTAGTTATAACTCCCCTTCAACTTATCAGTACTTTGTTATCATGTGAAAAGTTAGGAAATTACGTTGTTCTAACAATGTTCAGAATTTATTCATTTTTATATATTTTACATCTTCTATATACTGAATTTACTGTAATTCTCAAGAAGAAATTTTTTATAACAAGGAAAGACCACATATGCTTTGCCAGGCAGGATAACAGTGATACAATCTGCTCCTATCCAAAGGTTATATTTGCAAATGATGGTAACTGGCTACTCTGAGAAAGAAAAATGAGAGGCTATATAACATCTAGTAGCTTGCCCAAACAAAATGATGACCGTTCATTTCAAACAGACAGCATTCCCCTTTGTCGTCAGTCCTTCTTCCTGTCACTCCCATTTTCAATTCTTAAATCATGGAACAGACGAAATGTGTGCACCTATCCCAAAGGCTTTGAATTCTCCTACAACATGGAGACACGGATCAGCATTCACTGAATTCTGAATGGTTACCAGGAATAGACATAAAAATAATCCTTGTAATTTACAAGATTATGTGCTATGCAGGGTGCCATAATTTAGATGGAAAGAGGGTATGAGTCCAGTCCCATCTTCAGCTTTACCCTGGATATTCTTAGGACAACATTTACCTAAGTCAAAGACACCACATCTTATATAACATAATGTAATTACATAATATGCCAGTTTTACTGAACTGGGCTTTTAGTCTAAATTCTATACAAAATGAATACATTACTGTGCAAAGCTGCTGTTTTAGAGAATACCTCATATGGCTCAGGAAATTCAGGAAAGCATGTTACAAGTTTGTACATCGGCATTTAACAGAGAGAAAGACTAGACAGTGCTATTAAGGAAAAGTTAAACATTTTCCCACCAAGGGCAACACCATTAGTCGCTAAATGAAGATTCACTATCAGAACTTTCCCCTGCATTTGTCTCATCTCCCCATGCAGGCACTGGAGCATCTGGTGTTCTGAAACAGAAAGGCAAGGATATCTCAACAATGTGAGCTTTTATGTCTTTAGGCATTCAGAACCTAAAAAAGTGGCTTCATATAGGTGTAAAAATGACTTCTGGACCTGAGAAATTGGATAATAGCTGGGCTCATACAATACATTGATTAGGTCATTATTATAAATGCAATTATACATTGTAATTATACATCAGGAGTCTCCAACCCGAGCTGTGGCCCACTACTGGGCTTTGGGCCTATTTGGAATTGGGTCATGTGAATGGCTGGCTAGAGTGTGTGCAGGCATGCTCATAGCTTAACTTGCACACAGCTCAACTTGCATGAACATGTGCACTGCCTGTTACTCATGTGGCCCAGTTCACCTCTCCCCCACAGCTGGGCCACCATGCCGCAAGGTTGAGGAATGCTGCTGTGCATAACGAATTTTAAAAAACAAGCCTAATTAAAGCCAAAGAAATAACATTATGGTCCAGGGTAGTGTGTGAACCTGGTCACTACCTACCTACAATCATCAACCAAATGAAAATCAATAAAATGCTCACTAGGCAAGAAAAGCATCTGTACTTAGAGGTATACCGTAAAGAGATGGGGATACAGTGGAGGAAACTATAAGTTTTTTTCCTCTGGATCTAAAATCCAGGAAGGCTAGATAACTGGTATTGTGAAATGGCTTAAGTAAGCAAATTGGAAGGTTCCAAGTTCACATCTTGCTTAGTTTAGGTCAACTTTCAGTTCACTTCACAATTCTGCAATAAGGAGGTAACACTGGTTGATTTCATAGAGCTGTTGGCAGGCTCACTGAGCATTCCAAGAACACTTCATAAATTTCTAACTACTATGCCTATTTCCACATAATTGAAAAGAGTATTTCTCAACTAGTTGGGCACAGCTGTACAACTTTTGTTCTTCTGAGGACTGTATTATCTCAGGATAAATCTTGGGAATTGGAAAAATACATGCAAATATCAGTTCCATTTAGGTTCCATGTAAATAATGTATAAGCAAAACAGATACTGATACTTACTCAAGGAGATCCGGGTTTAATCCTTCAGCAATCATTTTGTTTCTTATTGCCATAACAGGAACACCCTATGGAGGAAATAAAAAGAATGTGAGATGCTCTGAACATAGGAGCCCTACCCTAAACATAAGCACCAATAAAAACACCAAGAAAGAGGCCCTGAATGGAGACAATTACTTTGATTACTGATGACAAATTTTATTTTGATTGATTTATAAGCAGTGTCTCCAACCTTATGCTGCTAGAGTTTGGCGGCAGCTATGATGGAAGCCAGTAATACAAAAAAAGGGGATATACTTTTCCATTTGAAAATAATTTCGTACAATTTATTCCAGGATCCATAAGGACAGACTTGATTTAAATTAAAAATAAAAATCCCAGTATGATAGGCAATGGATACACTCAAGTAAATCTTTCAAGAAGCTCAGTACTGCTTTTCAGGCACTACCTATATCTGTTGAATGATGTGGGCCAAAATTAAGTATCACTGTAAAAGCAGCTGGAATTTGGCAAGATGATCATAGAAGTGAAGCCAAGGGAAACCAAACAGCTAATGCAGCAAGGAAAGTACGAAATGGCCACGCTGCAAATAAGTAATAGACCAAAATTCAATACAATTTCTTCCCAAGATCCTACCATCATTTCAAACTTTAAAATAGTCTGTTCCCAAGCATTATGAAATAGTATCTTTATTTATCTATGATAATTTACAGCAAATGAACAATATTGTTTATTTTACCATAAAACATGGTTCAAAAACACCATTAAAACAAAAACAGAACTTTATTTTCCAATCAATGTGACAGTACACTAGAAACCGTGCCACCACTGGAACCAGTTTGACTGTGTAACAAAATGGCAGCAGTAGCAAGATTCCAGGCAGAGATGACAAATAGAATAATCTTGTGTTTCACACCTGAAATGCACCTATACTAGAAGACAGTGGGGATAGCCTTTCCAATACAGTTGGCTAGTTGCAGTTGGTAGAAAAAAACCCTCTAGCTTCTCATTAAATCATAAATTTAGATGATGGTCTAGACCACTGGGGTCAAATTCTCCGCATCCCATTGACTTCACATGATCTGTCACAGTGTTTTTTCCCTTTGCGGAGCTGGGATGGGCGTGGCCTGCATGTGATGCATCTGGCCTGCGGGCCACCAGTTTGATATCTCTGGTCTAGACCATACCTGTGTGTGTATTTATATGACGGTTACACATTATCAGTACTGTATCCTTTCATGTTGCAAAGGTAAACTCCACCAGCTGAATAGAAAGATATAACTTGTATCAATGATAGTATATAGTGTACAACTATTCTCAGCAATTACCTTCACTAATCTTACAGCATATTTTATCTCATTTTTTTTTGGGATAAGCTACTTTTTGGGGGTGATAAGTTATTTA
The DNA here is from genome assembly GCA_032468155.1 of Oxyrhabdium leporinum. Taxonomy (NCBI): domain Eukaryota; kingdom Metazoa; phylum Chordata; class Lepidosauria; order Squamata; family Cyclocoridae; genus Oxyrhabdium; species Oxyrhabdium leporinum. The sequence goes on along the minus strand of JANHFL010006795.1, from coordinate 226,148 downwards.
GCTTTCCCATACAGTTTCTTAAGAAAACAATGCTCAACTCAGAAAGGCCTATCTGAATCTCTAGTAGCATGACATCCACATTTTCATGTTGACTGTTCAGAATGGTATACTTTAGCCAATTATGCATATGAAGTGAAAAAGTATTTTCCACTAAAATTCTCTCAACATTTGTGGACCATTCATCACTAAACATTCTCTTTTCATATTCTTTCAGTAGGACTCCTGGGAACAATCTGAAGTCAAAGGTCTTTGCTAGAGATGTTCCAAGAGAAGCTATTCCCATGCTTCTGCTGACAAGGTTGAAAGAAAGAAAGAAAGAAAGAAAGAAAGAAAGAAAGAAAGAAAGAAAGAAAGAAAGAAAGAAAGAAAGAAAGA
>JANHFL010006795.1:208286-218328 GCA_032468155.1 Oxyrhabdium leporinum | reverse complement strand
TTATAAGTTGTAAACCGCCCCGAGTCTTCGGAATGGGGCGGTATATAAATGTGAAAATAAATAAATAAATAAATAAAATAAATAAATTGAAATTATTTCTGTACCAAGCATGCATTATAGAGGAACGTAGTATACGCTGGCTTTGAAAAGTTACAGTATGGCATGTACTACCTCTTCACAAATAGTTGAAAATCGATTCAGGAACTGAACTGTGTGAACCACAAATTGGTTTAGAAACGCCACTGTTCTCTTTTGTTGGATAGCTGGAACCTGCATTACACAAAACATAGAAAAAAATACAACACTGAAAAGAGATCAATTAAGTCACGGCCATTTTCTTGGCAAGATTTTTCGTAAGTGGTTTGCCAATACCTCCTTCCTAGGGCTGCGAGAAGTGAGTAGCCCAAGGTCACCCAGCTGCTTTTGTGCCTAAAGTGAGACCAGAACTCAGGATCTTCCAGTTTCTAGCCTCATGCCTTAACCACTACAACAAACTAGCTCTTTTAATCTCTCTCTAATATGAAGCAAATACAGTATCAAACATTTACATTTAAAGTCTGAGACTGGCCAAATATTTGAGTGATAATTTATTATTTGAAAGCAATGTTCCAACATGCATAAAAGTATAACTTATCTTTTACCAAATTTGCAGTTTGTCAATTTTTTAGCAGTTGAATAAGCATATTCTTTTACCAGAACTGTACATTAAAACATGGAAGAGCACAAGGATGAGACGGTCAAGAGTTTAAAAAAATAAAAGTGAATAATTTCTGAATTTAAGCCAAACTATTTATTAGTGACATTGAATAAATAAGAGTCGTAAACCTCAGATCCTGAAATTGGCACAGGAAACATTTTGGTAGTATATTAGAGTTTCACAACACTGTTTTTATAGACTGCTGTCAAAGAATGAAGTAAATTGTATCCTACATTTCTTATTGCTTTTGTAATTAATGAGAAACAACGTAAGGAATTTGTTCATGGTCAAACTGAAAATCCACAGCAGCCACTGACTCTTCATCTGGCATGCCTAATATATCCTTTGCAAGAGAAATGATTAATATATATGCAGAAAAACACATTAACACAAAATTTCCCATGTCATAGCTTATCTACAGAAATTGGCAACAACCATCTTAATGAAAAATAAGTGATAAACCATATTTCATTTATTTTTATTTATTGAGTAACTCAGTTTTAAAGATCAGTCAGCTATACTGACAATAGGTATTTATTACACAATGCTTAATCAAGCAAACTGAATGCCTTATCAAATATTTTTTCCCCTTGCCATATATGTTGGATTTTTTTTTTCTTTCATAGAATCAAATACTAAAATCTTTTCAATGTGAAAATTTTGGAAATTTTTGAGATTTGTCTATTCGGAGAAAAATTTTGTGGGCTTTGTTTAATTTAATTTAAATTTAAAGTATCTTAAAAGCATTTCAAACTCTTTTAAGTTTGTCCATTATATTAACATTCCTTACCCTGCTGTTTGCATGATTAGAATAACTGGACAGTATGAACTATTATCCAGCAGATCTGGAAAGCACCAATTTGGGAAAGTTACCTTATACATTTTATTTATTTAAAACTATATAGCCACCCATCCTATAATCAAGGCTCCCAATTAAAAGTTACATCATCATAAAAATCATCTTAAAACTATAAAGATAAAATGCATTAAAAAAAATCCTGGAGTCAAGCCAAACTTCTGAAGTGCAGCCACTACAACTCATCCCAGTGCTTGGGGTTAGGGTTTGGGGAAAAAGCCAGGTCTTCAAATCTTTATGGAACACTAGGAGAGTAGAGGCCTACTGAACTTGGGGGGGGGGGAGGGGGGAGAGTGTACCCTATGGTGGGGGCTGCCATAGAAGAGGTACACTTTGAGATACCGTGGGAAGGCAATGTTTAAGGAAAGGGATTAGGATTGTGGCCATCCTATCTGATCTGGCAGGATGGGCATATCCTTAGGGCAAGGTGCTCACACAGACAACGTGGCCACATAGGGCTTTAAAGGTGATGACCAGCTCTTTAAATTGTACTTGGAAAGAAATTGAAAGCCAGTACAACTTGTGCAACAGAGGTCTTACATGGGCAATCCTATCCTCCTGCCGCCCCCACCCCCAGGTTACTTTGCGCACTGCTGCATTCTGGGCTAGCTGCAATTTCTGGGTGGTCTTCAAGGACAGCCCCATATAGAGCACATTGCAATAATCCAAACGGGAGGTGACCAAGGCATGAGCTACTGTGAACATGTACAACAGAAATTTCTTTCTATTCCAAAGTTTATTTGAATGTAGGAATGACTGTTGCAGGAGCGGTGGGTGCTGGAAGACTGTAATGTTATTCTCTCTCTTGGTAGGATGGCTCCTTGATTCATGTACTCAGAGTGTAAACACAGTATAATCCTATAAATAGTATGGTATTTTATGATTTTAAAAAAATGTTATAATCAATGCAGAGTCACCTTAACTGTGAGATGGATGGCATATAAACTGAATTTGAATAAGATAAATTGTTTCAATCTGATTTACAGATGCCAGGTATATATGCTAGTAGTCCTCGACTTACAACAGTTCATTTAGTGTCCTTGTTACAACAGCACTGAAAAAAATGACTTGGGACCATTTTTCACACTTACAACCATTTCAGCAGGTTATGTGATCGAAATTCAGACACTTGGCAACTGACTTCATATTTAGGATGGTTACAGTGCCCTCGGGTCATGTAAGCTCCTTCTGTGACCTTCTAACAAGCAAAGTCAATGAGGAAGCCAGATTCACTTAACAACGGTGTTACCAACACCTGCAGTGATTCACTTAACAACCGTGGCAAGTAAAGTTGTAAAAAAATTAGACAAAACTCACTTAGCAACTGTCTCACTTAGCAATGTAAACTTTGGGTTTAATTGTGGTTGTAAGTCGAGGACTACCTGTGCTGAATCAAAAACTACTGGAGTAGCATATAAGCCCCATAACAAAGAAATCAATGCATTTACATGGATATATACGCTCTGACACAGGGAGGTTTCCTCAGCTAAACAATTAAAAGCGCACTGACCCTATTTCCTCGAATGGCGAGGACAAGTTTGCAACCTCGGAGCTGAAACCAACAGCCTATTGACTACCAACTCGAGCTACTAATATTCAAACACATTTCAACAGCTACACTACTGTGAAGAATAACGGCCACGATTCGGTCCGTCTGTCGTCTCTTCAACCTTCAGCCCCCATTCGAGGCTGTTACAGATTTTGCTTCATCATAAAACTTTTTGCTTCTGCTTTCCCTGTCAGAAATGGTTGGGTTTCCCCCCCTCTTTTTTAACATTTATGGGCCTGCTGTGAAATATTACTGCAGGGAGGGGGCCTTTTAACGGGATGGGGAAGGCAGCGGGCACCCAGAAGGGACCCTTGACCGGTTCCTTCCCCAACGTCAGTTGGGACTGGGGCAGCTGTGGAAACGGCCTTTCGGGAGAGGCAGGAGTCGCCCCACGCACGCGCAAGACCAGGTCGGCCGCCAATACCTTGGTCAGGTCGATGCCCGAACCTACGAGAGGCAACCCGTCCTCGTCCATTACCGGAGACCTCTCACAGCGTCGGGGCCACGACCGCAAACCTCTTCCCTAACCATCCCTCACGACCTCTCTCACGGGAAGCTATTCCGACTTCTCCTTCGCGGCATAAGAGCGGAAGGAAGGGCACCCTGGGAACTGTAGTTCGGATGCTTGAAGGTTGGGGTTCTTTAGACGCCGAGGCTTCCCGGCGCCTCCTTCTCGCTCGCAGCACCTTCTGCGAAAGGAAGCTTGAGGTGCACTTTTAATTATGAAGGGATTGACAGGAGGTCCCCGCTCAAACCCTATCAGTAAAGACAGGCGGACTGGAAGAAACTTGAGAACCGCCAGTGTAAAATGAAAATCGTTAAGGCACTTGGTAGGACGATATAATGTTATTGTAATTTCGATACAATTCTTTATAAGGTGCAAAGCGAAAGTGAATTTTGGGCAAGCCACCCTGAGTTGTTTTATTGGAGAGATTGGCCGCATATAGTTCAATCACTCAATCATTCCATCCCGCATTAAAACATGATTTTTTTAAAAAAAATCAGAATAAGACACATAATTTGAAATGGTCTACAATTAGGAGTGGTGTCTGTGAGTGGGTGTTTGGTGGAAGTCTGGCTCAGATTTTCATATCTTGGATGACATCAAAGGTTGCTCTAGTCAACCTGGATGTATTGTGACAGGCCCAAACTTATCTGAGCGAGGAAGTTAACATCCAGTTACATGGAAATGCATGCAAGCATAAATAAATGGCTAATTGATAGAAATTGTCATCAAAGAAAACATTCTTTGCACACAGAGGAAATAAATTACCCTATGCACACTGTACATAATTTTCAAAGTCATTGACAAAATTTCTCATCAGAGGATTTTGAATAAATTTAGCAGCTATGAATTGGTTTATTTTTATAGACAGTACATTGCCAACTGATTAAAAACAAGATGTCTCGATGGCCACTACAATGGATTTTAAATGGGATTCGGTGTATTTGTGGAGGGCACATCTATCAATGACTTCTGAATTTGAAGATTTAGTATTCCTTCAGATTGGTGGCACCTTGTTTCTGAAGAATTCTTGGGATCAAATAAAAAGCACCTAAGCCAAATATATCTTCTGAGGAAAGTAAAACTCAACTCAGCCATTAAAGATATAGGTCAAGGAATGCTTTAAACACTGGGGAAGATATTGGTGGTCAAGTAGAGTTCTGAACAAAGAAACTTTGTTCATAGAACCTCTTTGTTCTTTCAAAATCCCATTGTCTTTGTAGTCCTGGACGCTCATCAGTTCAGTTATGCCCTAATGATGTCATAGCAGACAGGAAGGTGACCTTCACAGAATTATACAGGAACCATTACCTACAAACTGGACTGAAACATTCCTTAAACCCTGGAAAACAATATTCAAAAGCCATTCTGGCAAATACCTTCCTAATTCAATAGGATACATGAAGCAGGGGAGGACCAACACATTCAGACTTGCAAGGTTCTGTTATTATAACTTATCTTAAAAAAGTGTAATTCTGATTTTTCTGTGGGGTTAATTTTCTGATTCTGGTCTATCTAGTATAGTTGACACTGATCTCACTCGGTATATGAGTTATATATATCCTAAAATTAAGCATAAACTTATTTTTTTTAACCTTTTGGTATCTGTTGATATATTCTCTGTAAAAATAGTCAGGAAAGGCTATAAGCTGCAGAATGTTAAGGGCATAGATAAATTCTGGAAACTAGCATAAATTACTCCAAATATCAGAAATAGATTTACATATGTAAAATAAATTTGTAGTTTGATTAATCTTTTTGGAGAAAAAATGTTTTATAATTTAGAAGATAAGACAGTGTTATCTGTTTATAAATGTCTGCCAAACATGATAAATGAATATTATACTGGGAGACAGACACAGAAAAAAATGATACTGGTCACTTTCAGCTTTTTGAAATTAAAAATTCCCTTTCGTCTGATTCTTGCATGTTACAGACTGACCTATTAAACTATTTAGAGGAACTGAAAATGTGTGTGATCTGAATGTATGAATCCATGCAATGAAGAGGAATACATGCTAAGCTTTGTAATCTTTGACAGTATTTTGCCTGCTTTGACCTGTACAATTTTTTTAAAAGGATGATTTAAAGGTAAAATACTGTGCAAAAAGAAATGCCCCAGGAAGTTTGTTAGTGTACTTCAAAAACTCTAACAGAAATGCTAGTGATTTAATTAAAGCAGATAAACAAAATGGATTTTTGAAGTAGAGCCATTATTTTCCAGTTATTTTTTTACAAATCTTTCAGTTTTAGTTAGCACACTAATACTGGTAATTTTTAGAAAGAACAAACTGTTTGTACTTTTAAGATTCGTTCAAGCTTTGAGGTGCAATTTATTTTTATTTTTTGACTGAGAATATATAGAAGGAGAGGTGGCAATCCATTGTAGCAAATAAAACATTAATATTTGAATAAAATAAGTGCACTCAATATATATTTACCAAATATTTGTTTCACTTCTTGCAGCCTTGTTATATTTGCGCAACATCAGACATCTAATAAAGTCATAATTTTAATTTTAATGTGAAATATTGAGTTATTTAGAAAAGCAAATTTATTTAAAACATAATTATAAACATCTCTTTGTGTCTGATTTGTATCATGTCAGTTTGTAAGAACCCTTCCCATCACATACTATCAACTTTCATATGAAATAAATAAATTATGTTTGAATTTTGCAGTTGTGAAAAGTACATTTTTTATTACAGTTGAATCTCCAAAAACACTGTCTTGTGCAGGTCCTAATCAGAAGAATGGAAGCTTAAGGACATTTTTAATTTTTAAGCAACTGAAGGATGTGTTTTACCCATTATTCAGCAACCTGGAAAAACTGAGTTTTAGTTTATCATGACAAAAAAAAAGGTTCTTAACATCTGTTAGGTATACAATTTAATTTCTTTGTAGAAATTGACTACCTGTTTGTTCCCGTTTTGGATTTGTCTTTTTTCTCAATATATTCAGTTGTAAAAGTTAGCAGCCAATAAGTGAGGCTATTTATTGCAACCATATCATGCCTCACTATCTACCATTGGCATAGCACTTCGTGGTATCACAAATATATACATTCATATCAGGAATCAATTTTTATTAAGAAATATTCGCTTTTAGAGATTTTTGCTATGCTTTGTCAATGAACATTCTAGGCTGAGATGGGATCTGAACCAACATTTTGGTAATGATATCAAGTGTATATCTTTCCATATAGGCAATCTATTTTAACAGTTTTTCTTGACTGCACTTCTTTTTAAATGAATGAAAATTTGCACAAGAGATTATTTCAACAAGATTTGCACAGAAAACGTTGAGTACAATGCCCTGTTAAATTCAGCTGCACTTCTAAAACTAGAAGAAAACTCTAAAATCTGTAGAACTTCATTCAAAAGCAATGTTTCTATTAAAAAAGTATAAAATAAGCCAACTATATTATTTCAAATCTTCCTTCCCTTAATCATTATCTGATACTTTAAATCACTATACAGTAAATATAATTTTTTACATTTCGGTCACCCAAAAATATACTTTATGATCTCCTCCCATGGCACATAGCGGAAGGGTTCTGTGCCAGGTTAAACCAGATCCTAAGGGTGCAGAACCAATAAGGATAGGCTGTAGAGGAAAAAAAAAGGTTAATTAGTTTAGTTAGTCTTTCTATTTAAGATCTAGCATATAGTAAGCCAACTTCAAAAGAAATTTTCAAAATACTCTTTAGCTGTTGGGCTGTGACCCAGCAATCATCACTGGAATTGGATACAAGTTCAGAATTTCTAAATATCAAGATAACTTGCTTCTAAATTTGAAACTAAAAGTTAAAAAGTAATGCTTTAGCAAAGAATAAGCTATACAAGTAAAAAAATAATCTACTGTTAGTGCATGAGGGTAAATTCAAAAATAAGTTGAGACAGTCCTCCCAATCTTTTAAAGATCAGACACTGCATCTAGAAGCCAGCACTTTCATTTAGTTGTTTTACTGTTTTTCCACAGCAATACCTAAATTTGTCTTTGTCATAGCCTATCCCCTTTACGTCACATTCCAAATATAGTTTCCTCTGATAGCTAAATATTAAGTAACAGATGGTGCTTGTAAACATTTTGCTCTGGCCACTATTGGTGACTAAATACTTCTGCTCATTTTCTCTGGTAAAGATGAAAATCAGCAAAATCAGTCATAATATATCATGGAATACATCAGTTTAAGAAATGCACTTGTTATATGCTGACTCTTTTAGCCTTAGAACTTGGGAAATCAGGAGGAAGACAGAAATGTCTTGCTAAATCAGCGTGTAGCTACACTGAGATCTATAGAGGTTCTACTATATTTACGTTAAACCAAAGTATAAGCACTATGATATTTTTGTAGCTTCTAATATTCATTCTACCAGATAAAGAATTTTGTGAAATTCAACTCTCTTATAAGGTATTACCTTAAATGATTCTTTTAACTGGTTCTCATTATTGCTTTCTGGAAATCTAATCCACTGGACAGACGACCTAAATTTGTGCAATGCATACCATGTATAACATGCAAACTACACAGACATGATTTTAATTCTCTTAATCCTTGAGTTCCTTTTGACTGCAGAGGATTGAGATAGAATAATTTATTCTCAAGTCTTTCCCAGTAGACTCAGCTTTACTTTCCAAATCTGTTTCATAATCACTTCAACTCATATGGTAAGCCAAAGAGGCCAAATTTTACTAGTTTAGTACTATTTTAGAAAAACACAATCACAATGACACAAAGTTAATTATTAGTAATACTAGTCTTAGATTGAACAGCTTGCCTATTAAAGCTATTAAAGCCAGGTGAACCTAGAATATATTTTCATATGCTCCAAATATCCTCAGCAAATCCCATACAACCAGAATCTAAAAGGGATTTTGCTTCTTAAGCTGCCAATTTCCATGGCATTTAATACATTGTTTTTTAAAACCGAAGCTATTACCAAGAACACTGTGCACTGCACCATGAGAATCTAATGTTTAAAAGCAGTAAACTAAAAAAGAAATCCTTACAAGCATGCCTAAGACTTTAAAGAGAACATGTCTAAAGTAACTTTCTGAATTCCAGCCTATAATTTTTTTTCATTTTGACCATACAAATGCAGTTTTCCTTGAGATGTTCTGATAAAGTAGATTCAAAGCATATGAAATCCAAGTGAGAAGTAAATAAAAGAAAATTTCCCACATTGGATTACACTTGATTTGTCATGTAATCATAATAAGTTGCTTAAGAACAAAATTGTACAGCAATTTTTAAAAAACGGATTTTACATCTTTGATTTTTCATAAATTTACCTGAGGATGACCTAAATGATGAACCAGAAGTTGACTGATCATTTTTCCTGGATAGCCAGTAGTAGCAAACAAGTTTTCATTCACTCGGGACCATCTAAACACAAAAAGAGAATCTAAACAAAATTTTAAAATAGATTATGTTCAATATAATTGTGAAACAGTCAAAATTAAACACTTCTGAATTTCATCATTTCAATGGGAGCGCTAGGTATATAATAGATATTTTCCAATGAATTCAGTGAATTATTTCAGAAGACTTTTGAAAATATTTTATATAATATAGGCAAGACATTAAAGAAACTACATCTTTTGGAAGGTTTATGCAGCTGTTAGGAAGACTGTCCAAGCTGTCAGTGTATGCTTCAATTTTTGGTTGGGAATACAGGGAAGTGTTATCTATACATATACACAATATGCATATACACAGTCATGCACATTTTTTGAAGCATCTGAGTGAATCATTCCACAGACATAGCTACTTTAAAGTAGGATGCTTTTTCATACTGATATGTTAGGTTTCATCTTCTGAATGCTTTGCATAGGGCTAATGCATGTGGGGTCATGTGATCACCTTTTGTGACCTTCTGACAAAGCAAAGTCAATGGGGAAGCCAGATTCACTTAAAAAGCGTGTTTCTAACTTAACTGCAGTGATTCACTTAACTATTGTGGCAAGAAAGGTCATAAAATGGGGCAAGATTCATTTAACAACTGTCTTCTTAGCAACAGAAATTTTGGGCTCTATTAATTGTGGGCATAAATCAAGGACTATCTGTAATCAATTCCTCACATAAGTACTGAATGTTTTGCATTGTATTTTGTTCCTGCAAAACAACTACATTTCCCTTGGAATAGTAATTGATTGCACGTGAGACAATGTGATGTTGCTACCAAAAAGAAATATGCAATTTTATGCAGAAAAATATGCATAAATATATAACACCAAAACCATGGGAAGTAATTATTTCATTCTATTATACTGTGGTTGGACCCACCTCAAGGACTGTACTGTGTGCAGTACTAGGTACCATACCTTAAGAAAATTTCAAAAAACCTGTGACAGTTTTGAGGAAAGACAATTAAAAGTTCAGGGACTAGAAAGCAAGTCTCGTTTATTTTATTACCAGCATTTTTATGCTGC
>JANHFL010006795.1:173597-207860 GCA_032468155.1 Oxyrhabdium leporinum | reverse complement strand
GAGGTATATTGGATTAATATACTGATGTAAGAGTATTGCTTATAAAGCTGTAAACCGCCCCGAGTCTTCGGAATGGGACGGTATATAAATGTAAAAATAAATAAATAAAAAAAACCAAAAACAATTACCCAAAGATGTGATGGATTCTACTTAATTGTATGCGCTCAAGCTGGAATAGCACTTCTTTAACATGCCTTAACTTGGATTCCTGCACTGAGCAAGGGCTCGAACATGACAGCCTTTCTAACTAATGTAAACATTATTATACATTGTGCTACAATTCTCCCTTATTTCCTATTTCATCCCATTTTCTTAACAGTCTTTCATTTTCTAACTGAGTCCTTTGAAAGCTGGGTAGTCTCCCAATGTTTTACGATTACAATTTTCCCAATCATAAAAATCAAGTTAGAAAGGTTAGGCTAGCAGAGAGTAAAATATTAACAATTTGAAATAAAACTTTGAAGAAAAATTATACAATTATCTTTCAAATGCAAACTATACCTGTAAATAATGGCAAAAGCCAAATCTTGTAGTCCTTTATCAATGATTAATGGAGAAGTCAGTGAATCAAATGCATCAATTAAGTATGTATCTAAATAAAACTTACCTGAATAATCTGGCTCTATCTGCATGGACAGGCCTCTTATCCAAAGGGTAACTAAAAGAGAAAATAATTTCTAATAATAAAAATCACTCATTCCTGCTGAGAAGTAGGTCATGCACAATTTGGACTGCATGACTTCATTTTAAGATAACAATCTGAAATGCTTGCTATCCAACAACTTTATTTGTAAAAAAGGCTGCCACTTAAAAACCACAAAACGGCTGCTTTCCAACATTATTTTAAAAGCATTTCACATGGAAATTACTTTTGAGAATATGTAGGTTTGAGTACTGTACAAAAAGAATTGCTAGAAAAAGAGATACTTTAATTCTCTTTTATCGAACCCACATATACAAAGGAAATGGTGCATAAAGTAAAGAAATGCAGTGCAAATATTTTCCTGTCTTTATTCTCTGTCCATGTTTTCCTTTTCTTGGCTTTTTATATCAATATTAATTGCAAATACAAATTTAGGAAGTTATTTTGTAAACCAATAAGTGATTTCTAGAGACTATTCTTTTTACAGTGCAATTCATTTTTTTGCATCATAAAAAGTGTGTTAACTACCAGTATGTTAATATTTCCCTATAAATTCAACTCAACAGTTAAAGTATAATACTGTAGCCTTTTACACTAAAGACTATAGTCGCAGAAAATGAGATCTCCTAAACATTTCCTTTTTTTCTTTGCACTTCTAAATCAAATAACCACAATAGGGCATGTAGCTTTAATAATAAATATTTTGTGCATTTTTAAAAAGCCAACCTTTAAAATAGTCATCTATTATACTGAAACATCTCAGTAAAAAATGCATTGAATATTTTATGATACCTAGATCGAGTAATGTCCCAGATAAACCAGTCGTTTCCTGCAACTGCTCCAATTTTAAAAGTATTTTTTAGGCACCAGCTTGCTGACATTAGTGGTGTTTGATCAGTTGCGAGAGACAAGATAGCCTGATGAGTCACAAGATCATAGAATCGAATTGTTCCATTCTTTTCTGCTACCATCAACTGTAAACGAAAGGTAACAGTCAGTTGCAGTTCTTGGGATATGACATTATTTAGATTTCTTTATCCTGTATACCTTATAGCAACAATGCAATCAAGAATCATTATAATTAAGTTCTGGTTTTTCTATGTCTAACATTCAAAAATGAATTCTAACTGAAAAAAGAACTTGGTATGAGGCCAACTCCATCATTTATCATAATTCAATAATTCATTATATCATAAACACAAAGTATGAGAAATATGGGAAGAACTGAAGATTAAAGCTGGATGATATCATCCAGCAATATAAATCCACAAAATAGATCATACTTAGATGTAGTGAATTCCAACTGGCTTTAACATGCAGCAATAAATTAAAACATGACAACCCAAATTTGTTCTCATGCCCATTAGACATTGCAAAGGCCAGAAAGTCAGACCTCCTTCAAATAAGAGTTATCAAGGTGACTTTTGGGATTATCTAGGATTCAGCAAGTCCTATCAGTGCTTACCTTTAAAGCAGCCCCAAAGATCTATTTATAGTTCATATTTTTCCTCTGAATACCTCTGCTATTACTCATAGTTAGGACTTCAATTTTATAATTTTGGAGAGCTATTTTAATTTTTATACCATTTGGCTTTAAAACTGATTTCATTTATGTTTTATTTCTCTTACATAAGAGTTTTGGAAAGCTTAAAGACTGTCTAGACAGTAAATAAGTAAAGAGCATGGCAGGAAATTATTTTACCTGACAATAAATGTCAGGTTCAAGATGCTTTGAAAATAATGAGGCTAGACCATTTTAATAATTAAATTATCATAGTATGATAATATTTTTTTAAAAAAAATATCCTCTCAAATGCATAGGGAAGAGCATATGTGATTATTCCACAGTCACTTTACCTTTTTCCAATAGCTTAAACTAAGAGGTAGGTTACCATTTCTAAAGCAACATATAATGTGCCTTTAACTACAAAGCTTGCACTTTTTCAGAGTGTGAACACTGGAAAATACTGAAATGCTTCAGTTTATATACAATTATTATAAATAGTTCCCAGTTTGGTTGATACTTGCCTTGAATGCATCCTCAGGATGCCAGCCCACACTCATTCCAGGAGAACGCAAAACAAAATAAGCTCTTAAATTTCCTTCTAAATCCCAGACTCTAAACATAAAAAAGATTAGTGTTTAAGGAAGTTATACATTGTTACCCCTTCCTAGCACAGTAAAGATCTAGTCTTTTCAACCTAAATGCAGTTGACAGAAGATAGAATGTACATACTGTATATCTTAACTGATTAATATCAGTGGATGATGGTTATGAAGTTGATAGAAAAAATGAGAAAGGAAAATATTTTTTATAGGAGAAAGCGATATTATATGTTCTCATTACAGCTAAGATCATATCCTATTTGTATTCTCTAAACTAAGGAGTTATATACATTTTTAATGTGCATACTGTATATACATAAAAATTAACGTATCAAATTTATGCCTTGTTTTGTGTGCTGGCCAATTACCACAGATATATATATTCATTGCTATTTAATTTAACAGTATTTACATTATTTTCTTGAATACTTTCCATATTGCTATTATATTTAATCTATTATATATCTATATATCTAATTAATATTTTAATTCAAATGCTGGGATCTCCAAATTTGGAGATTAGAACCCTTTTTTCTAAAGTGCATATCTGTGAAAACAAAGAATATCTATTTGATTACATAATCTGCAGACAAAGCCCTTTTTTCTGGTGCCAGAAATCTTGCCTTGTAGATTTTTCCAAGTCAAATCAACACTTTCTGTGTGTTTATGTATTCAAAAATGAACTTAATATAATTCACGACAGTGAATCATTTTGGCGAAAGAATCAGATCCTCTTCCTGAGCCAAAGAAGCAAGAGAGAATTGTATCAATTTTACAGTTTATGACTTAATGCTTTAATCTGCGTTAAATTTTGTTGCAATATAAAGATCACATTCAATTACAGAATATATTTAGAATACTTTCCTGCCTCCCTTATACTGCAACATGTTCTGTTATTCATCTAAAACAGCTTTATACCTAAAATATGTGAAGGCAATAAAAATAAATTGATGTATAAACATACAAAAATAGATATAAAAAAGTTTCCTGATATTGCTATAAATTCATGGTCCTTATGAATTATGGAGATAATATTGATCTCATCATAGATGAATGTTATCATCTATGCTCTTGAAAACTTAAAGCATTATTAATGGTATTGTTTAAGGGTGACTTTGAGCCGATCACTCACTCTTAGCCCAACCTATCCCACAGAGTTGTGGGGAAAATAGGATGAGAATGTATAGGTAGTTGTCGCCTTACGACCACAATTGAGCTCAAAATTTATGTTGTTAAATGAGACATTTGTTAAGTGAATTTTGCCCCATTTTCCAACCTTTCTTGTTAAGTGAATCACTGCAGTTGTTAGTAACAAGGTTGTTAAGTGAATCTGGCTTCCCCGTTGACTTTACTTGTCAGAAGATCGTAAAAGGTGATCACATGAACCCGGGACACTGCAAGTCATAAATATGAACCAGTTGCCATGGGTCTGAATTTTGATCACATGGCCATAGAGATGTTGCAGTGGTTGTAAGTCTGAAAAATGGTCATAAGTAACCACTTTGAACAGTGGTTAAATGAACTGTTGTAAGTCGAGGACTACCTGTATTAGGTATATTCACCACCTTGAATTATTTATAAAAATAATAAAGATGGAATACTTATAAATAAATAAAATACACAACATGAAATCACAGCTGCCAGTTCTTCATCTGGAGTGGGCCTTCACATGCATTAATTATTCCTAAGAACCTAGATTGTCGTAATATACCAGCACTATACACTGTATGTATGTATACAAGTATGGCCTTTTGTAACTGAGAGGTGGAAATGTTGTTAATGTGCAGATTTTCTGAGTGTTATGCAAAGCTTTTTTGGTATAGTAAAGTGTGCTGATAACCAATGGGACCACTGCTGCTGGTTTATTTTTTTTAAGATATTGATACTTTCTGATCTTTTCCAATTCTCCGACTTCTACTATCCCCTGGTATTGCCACATCAATTATCCTCGCTTTTTTTCTTTACAACCATAGTTAAATCTGGTATGTTATGAGCCAAGACTTTATCAGTTTTATTTGGAAAATCCACAATATTTTAACTTGCTCATTTTCAATTACTTTTTCAACTCTGTGTTCCCAATAATTTTTCATTACTGGCACATGATAATTTTTTTTACAAATGTTCCAGTGAATCATTTTGGTGATTGTGTTATGTCATCGATTATAATCAGTTTGTGTGATGTTTGATGATCCAACCATTCAATCAATCAATCAATTTCTATAGCCGCCCAATTTAACTCAGTGACTCCAGGCAGCTTAGAATTCTAAAATTATAAAACAACTAAAATGCCTTTAAAACATCTTCAAAATAAATAAGTACAAACAGTAGTTGTGATGATTAATCAACTAACAGTAAAGCCAGGTGTCAGGGCCCTTAACAGGTTCTGAGCCCCAGGCACAGGTACATACTCAAGTTTTTTAAACTTTGCAAAAGCCAATAGGATTGGAGCTATTCTAATCTCTGAAGGGAGAATATTCTGTAAGGCAGGGGCTACAGCAAAAAAAGACATCTTCTAGTTCCCACTAGTTGACACTTTTGGTTGGTAGGATTTGCTGCATACCAAATTTATTGGATTTGAATGGATCGGTAGAAACTCTTAGAAAAAGATGGCCCTTCAGGTAACCTAGTTGCAAGCCTTGTAAGGCTTTAAAGGTGACAACCAGCACCTTGAATTGCATCCGAAAACACACTGGCAGTCAGTGAAACTCACAAAGTAATGGTGTTACATGTGCCATATTGCTGGCACCATTTATTACCTATGTAGCCACACTTTTCACCATTTAAGGTTTCTGAATGTTCTTCAATGTTGTTTCTTGTACTGTGTGTTACAGTAATCTAAGCAGGAAGTTACAAGGGCATGGGTAACAATGAACAGGGCCTCCTAGTCCAGGAATGGGCATAAATGTCGCACTACCAAAGGTGTGCTAAAGTATATGCAATTCTCCAGAATGATTTTATCAAGTTGATCTTTTGTGCCACTGCTTTTCCTTTTATTTCCTTTCTCTTTTACTGGAAGGATGTTATTTTCTTTACAATAATCTTGAATGTTGTTTGCTATTATGCTGTGAATAATTTAAAGCTTGTAGGAGCACGTTATCGGCTTAGTTTCCTGGGATTGTCCATTTCATGGTCTTTTTGAATCAGAACCGATTTCTCTAATTTTAATACCCAGTTCTTCTGTAACCACCACTGCTATACCATAAGCAAGATGACTAGTATGTTCGATAGCTGCTTTAATTCTTGCAAGCACCTTATTCACATCCTTCATTATAGATATCAGGAGGTTTTGGGGCACTACTTGCAATGCTGACAGTCTTTGTCTTTCTACTGGTAATTCTGTCTTTGTTTTTCTACTGGTAATTCTGTATATAATTTTCTTGCTGACCTGGGTGACAACTGATCTTGTATAGGATTCTTTTCTGTTTTTTTCATATTAAATGGGTCATTTAGACTGATCCTTCTGCTAAAATCTGTCTGGCATGGATGACCCTTCTGGTAGTATATACTACTGCCTGTATAGGTGACAACCACATCAGAGCACCATAATCCACTTCTTCCTGAGAAGGTGGTATCCATATATCTGCCTATTCCAGGTCCTTGTGAAGGACTTGATAGGTGGATTAAAATTCCAAATCTATTAATTAATAATATGATTATTATTATTATGTACTAGAATCTAAGAGAAGCACAGGGTTTCTTTTTAAAATGAAACGAGGATGAAATAGATATCCTGCATTTTAAAATTTCAGTCACTCAATAAAATCTTGAGGAAAAAGATAAAGTGAATGACTTAAAACAAAAACCAATCAGTGTAGGTAATGAAAATGCTGCACAGATTTTATACTAAAACAGCTTAAAATTGTGCTAATAGATAATCAAGGCCAGATCTTTAGTCACCTATTGCATGCATATCTAAACTAACTTGGAAGTTTTCTAAACTGGATGAGACTTAGTAATTAGCTCAGTTTTCAAGACAACCAGAAATGGTGATGACAGTATTGCTTTGCTATTTTTCCTCATTAAATCACAATAATTCATAATGCTTTGTGGACCATCCTTATTGGATTTTTTGTAGTTGAATTTGAGATGAGCTATGTATTTCTACATGCTAATTTTATCTGTATATCATGTTATTCTTCAAGTAGTCAAATGACTGGCAAATTTTCTGTAAAAGGCAGAATTACTACATTATTTTTTTAAAGCATATGCTAACATTATGTACTACCTTTTAATTAACAGAATATTCCATTTCTGGTATTACTAATGTTACTAAAACATTATTTTGGATGCATCCTCATACCACTATGAGTAATTGGTAACTGGTACATTTATACTGAATCATAAAATTAGTAAGTTATTTTTTATATTCACTTAAGCAGTTAAAAAACCAGTGGTTTCAGTTTAGTTCTGCATAATCTTATTACTGAAATAATATAAAATAAGGGACAAAGGCAGAGATAATCTGCTAAGAGATAGGAACAGAAAATACTGTATGTCCCACTTCCAATGAGTATTTCTGAATGTTCAAGACGAATCTCAGAAGATTGTGTCTTCACAAAGACACAGGATGGGAAGAGCAAGGAGAACAATTTGAAATACTCTTGTCCTTTATTCTTCTAGCATGAATCCATTCACTGTCCCCTTGAAAACCCATCACCCAAACAAATAGGCCAAACTAGATCATCTATTTGCTACAATAATCATTCAAATATTAGAATTCTGTGTGTTTGCATGTAACTTCTAAATATTAACTAAAATATTTATGTAGAAAAATTCTACCAAAATATCAATTTCTAAGTTCATTTCCCCCCACATTTATATACATAAAAAAAGGAATATTTCACTAACAAAATACATACCTGCATGTGTGGTCATCACTCACACTTGCAATTTCTTGACCTTTAGGTGAAAATACCAAATCATTAATGTAATCTGAATGGCCTTCCAAAGTCTGTTAATAAAAAGGAGAAATATCTGTTATTACAGAATTAAGACAAAAGTGGCATTTTAAAAGAAGTAAAATCAGCCAAGGTAAAATGAAGGCTCCGTTCCAAGGCATAGTAAGGAGACGATAGCAAGATTAGGATCAAAATATAAGACCAAGACTCAAGTCATTTAGGCTGAGGATTTTGCTGGTTGAAACTCTATTTTGAATTGTACCTTTGACGGAAATAAAGTCAACATGACTTTAGTTTTGTAAAGAGACAATCTGGCATGTTTAGAACTAATTTATTCAAACAGGAATCAGTGTGGTATAATATGAATTACACTGCAATAGCCTGCACAAACACTAATTCCATTCTAGCCATCTTTGTTATTGGAAGTTTCAGGCCCAATGATAAATAAATCTAAGTCACTAGAATGGTTAAATGACACTTCTCTCATGTTTCTGTCCCACTATCCACAGGAATTGGCAATTGCCATTATTTTATTCTTGCTTGGGTCTTTTCACTGACTTCATAGCAGATGCTACAGAACCAGTATACCAATGTATTATAAATGCAGAATTTGAGTGCACTAATGCTTTTGAACTCTGGGTTAATTTGTTACATTATATCTAATTTTACAAGTAAGGTTCAAATGTTAATGAGACATAGAGGTTATCCTTGCTTAAAATCCATTTGTTCAGTGACTGCTAAAGTTACAGTGGTGCTGAACAATGAACTTATAGCTGGTCCTTAAAGTCCTGGCTGCTGCAATACCTCCCATAGTCACCTGATCAAAAAATTCAGGTACTTGGTAACCAGCTCACACATATGACCAATTGCAACTTCTCAGTCACGATTGCCATTTGCAACTTAGCCTGTTGGTTTCCCACAAGCAAAGTCAAGGAAGCAAGCAGGGAAGATCCCTATTGTCCTTTATTTGCTTGCATGCACTGTGCTTTCCTCCCTTTTGCTCCTTCTGCACTCACGCTACTCTGCAGCACTGCCCTTCACCAATTCATGAAAAGCCTGCCCAGGGCCTCCCTCGTCCTTCTGTGGTATCCCACGCTGCTTACCTTGGACTCTTATTGCTTCCTGTTTTAATAACCTGAATGTCTTGGGATTATGTCAACTGGGATAGACTGAATTGCCAACAATATGTGATATGGTCACATGTCATTGTGCTTTCTGACTACTTGCTTAGCAATGGCAATCCTGATCCCAACTGCCATTGTATTTTGAAGTCTATCTGTTTTGCTAATTCCACTGTTTTATTCATTTTTATTCATTGTGTCAAATCTGGATGGTTATATGCTTCACTTATATTCCAATTGTTGCTGATTGCTTATATAAGGAACTATTTCAAATCCAAAGATCTGTCATCCTGAGCTTGGGTCAAACACACACACACTGAAAATCTAAGAATTCTGAAGTGAGGAATTACAGTATCAGAACTGAAATAGTTCACTTTATCAACACTGACATCCATTCAAAGTTTATCTCCTTCAGTTACTGTATATAACTAAGAAAGAGGGAAAATACATTTTGTCCATGCTATTACTGAACAACTGGAGTAAGAAATCCTTGCACAACAGAATATCCAGTTCACCTTTTATTTATTCATTAAATTTATATGCTGCCCATCTCACAGTTCAAGGCAACCCTGAGCAGCTTTTTAAATACGTTATAAATTAATTTCACCTTCATTCTTTATGGTTCAATCTACTTTAGATTTATAAAGATATTTGATTTTATTTAAAATGTACACAATAAGTATAAAATGGAATTTAGTTTTGAATTACTGAAATACTATCATGCTTATTAACCCAAATGTGCTTCAAAAATGTCACCATAATCACCTTTTAAATACAAGATACAATGCAATTGTTTACATCTATTCAAAATTTATGAATGCAAGGCATTATAATGCAATTTAATTTGCAATTTAAATTGATCTGTATATCATTGTTAAAAGCCAGTTTTTGTTATTATAATTTATTTTTTCTTCTCACCTTATATTCGTTCTTATCTTTGAGGTCCGATGTGAATAACCTTAACTTCCTATCAGCAGCAGCAGTACAAAATCTAACATAATGAAAGTTTATAAGTATTGTAATTTTGTGTAACAGTTGACATGCTATAGATTTCCTCAAATTAGTTTTATCTTATCATGAAAAAGTACATAATTTAATTATTAAACTTCTGCAATGTAGGTAGTCCTCGTTTAGCAACCACAATTGGGCAACTCCATGTTGCTAAACAGAAAAGTATGTGACAATGGACTTATGAACACTTCCCCTTTGGTCGTTAGGTAAGTCACTAGTTATTAAAAAAAACATGTGACCCAAACTTGCAATTTGCCTTCCACACTCTACATTAACTGATTGTTCCAAGCTGATTGGGGAGCACGTTTAGGGATCACATGACTGTGGCATGCTGTAATGGTCATAAATGTGAGGATTGGCCATAAAAATGTATTTTTATATCAATGTTATTTTGAATGGTTGCTAAATGAGGCAGTTGGTAAACAGAGACTACCTGTATATATGTATGCATAACAGATCACAGCAAAGCAGTTAGTCTGTAATTATTTATATGAAGTGTTTTTACTTGTTCTTCAGTGAAAAAAGCATATAGCATAACATTTATCACCTATAAAGAAAATATATTTTCTTTCCTGCTTAAGGTATATGATGTAAATGATACAGCCAAGAAAAATACATGGGGATGATATAAAAACACATTCTGACACAAAAGGTAAATAACAATTCAATTTGGAACACAAGATAGCTGTTTATATGTTCCACGTGGCACGGCATTTTGCTGCTGTATTTGAGTTTTAGTTAGGGCTAATCTTGTTTTTTACTTCTCAAGCAATGATAAGCTAAAAATGGATAAGGTTCATAGGAGTTTATTGTTTGAAAATTATGTGTTATGTAAGAGGACACTGATATTGGTTCTTACCTGGGTTTCACTGCTCTTATGTATTTGCTTTTTTAAAAGTTTCACTGTCTTCTATTAATTAGAAAAAGTGATAATCCTAGAGTCACAGCTCTGTATTTCTGGACTGTCTGTGCACATAGCATAGAAGGAACAACAGCTTCTGCCCTTTTAAACTGGCAGCAGCAGGCATTTAGTGTCAATGAACTAAGAGGCTTATGAAAATAAGGTATTTTCTCAGAATCCCTTTGTCCAATCTGTTTTATTGCCACAATTAATGCTTCAATGTTTCTAGGCAGATTTTTAAGATGTTCAGTGACTGAGATAAAGTAGCATTACACCATATGTTTCAATATTTCTTGTATGATATACTTTTTAAATTTCCTGTTTTTCATATTACTGCCAGTTGCTTGAGCAGACGAGAGTGTAAATATGCTATTGTACCGATATCTCTTTTATGTTCTGCTGTGATGCTTTATCACGATGAGGGCTCTTCCAGACAGAGATGAGCAAAATATAAAAGCCAAAAGTATATAATCCCAGCAGGGTCACTCAAAGATTGAAGGCCATCCCGCTGTCCAGCTAAGGCAGCAATACAGGAAGATGATGGAGGCATATGATCACTTTGTAGATCATTCCTTCTCTATGGAGAGTCTCAGTCATCCAGGTCATGGTTGTCCCAAAGGTGCTTTTTCAAGAAGCAATTGGACTTTCTGGTTTTTCTTTGAAGACATTTCGCTTCAGAACTGAAGAAGAACCTTTGGGATAAACAATTCCTTGTATTTAACAAGAAACTGCATGGATAGATAAAATGATTAATAAGATAGCTCCAGATGATGGGGCCCTCAGGTCAGATGGTACTCAACATGCTATTGAAGAAGAAGTGAGGATCTTTATGAGTGTTGATAGTACTTATGATGAGGCTGGATCATAAGATATGACTAGACATGCCTTTGTAGTGTCTAATTGTGATGTCGCTATGGCGGATAAGAAAATTCAAAGCTTCAAAGCCAGAATTACAGTGAGACTTTGGAATGTAAATAATGTAAGCATGGAAAAAACCAGCACAATAACGAACAGATTGTATCAATCACCAGTTATTTGCAAAAAACAATAAAGGTGGGATACAAAACAAACAAACCAATATTGATATATTACACATCAGTGAAATTAAATGGACACTGTGTGGGTATTAGGATGTCCAGAACTTCGAGGACCAGTCATAACTAGAGCTAGTCTGGTCTAGTGGTTAATGCACCAGGCTAGAAACCAGGAGATTGTGAGTTCTAATCCTGCCTTAGTCATGAAAACCATTTTGGGCCAGTCCCTTCAGGGTTGTTCAGTGAATCTGGCTTCCCCATTAACTTTGTTGTCAGAAGACTATAAAAGGGGATCACAGGATCTGAGGACACTGTAACTGCCAAGGTTCCGAATTTCAATCACGTGACCATAGAGATGGTGCAACCGTTGTTAAGTGTGAAAATGGTCATAGGTCACTTTTCTCAGTGTCGGTGTAACTTTGAATGGTCACTAAACAAATGTAAGTTGAACACTACTGGTGCTGAATTCCCCACATGACTTTGAATTGTCATTTTCTCAGCCCAATCTACCTTAAAAGATTGCTGGAGGAAGGGGGAGAGATATAATTAGGAGAGGTATAGGATGCATTTGGTCTTGAATTCGCAGACAAAAGGCAGGATGTATAATTAATGTAAAAAACAACCCCAAATTAAATCGTGCTATCATTAAGTTTTTATTAGGCATATTACCTTATATGGGGAGGTAAAGCATCAAGTCTAGTTTCTGGGCTCCACACAATGGCATCAACTCTGCTTTCATGTTGAAAAGTCCTGAGAGTTTTATATTGTATTCCTTCCACTTCTGCATCTTCTTCCTAAAGATGCATGTAATATTTTGATATGCTTCGTAACAAATAGGCTGTTAAAATAAAACCTACCTCCTTGCCATGAGACGCTTACATACTCTTTTCCCTTGTAAAAAAAATCAAGGGAATGTTGCAATCTGATGCATATTGGTCTGGGAATAACTCCCATTAAACTAAAAAAGGATACATTCTAAGAAGGCATACCTAATAGTTTACTGAAGCAATACTTGCATTTTTGTATGCGTATACACAGTGAATCTGAAAGAAAATTAATTGCTGGGTTTAAAAACTATGCATGTTTCTCTCCAGAAGTGATGGGAACCAAATGTTTCCAGGATTACAGGACAGCTTGGTATTATGGATAGGTTTACTGCATGTTAGGTGCTTTTTTATTTATGCTGGTATTGATTGTTCGTTGCCCAAAGCTTCCAGGAATGGAAAGCAAAATAAGTAAATGAGCAAATAAATACAAGCGGTATTACGAAAAAGGAAGCCTTATTATAAATCTTATGAAATTTCATAAATGCTATAAGGTTGGGTTTTTTTAACCAATGAGACCATATGAATACATGGGTAATTTATAGTTTATTTAATACATATTAACATATAAGACATATGTTCTTTTTATAGAGGTTAGATGGTGAAATTCCAAAAGGACAGTTTGTTCCTCTATTTCAGCTAAAACAAAATCCTGGCTCATTTAAAAAAGTAATGTCTGCTAAGGCATGCACTTTGCCTTATTATGTTCTACATTATAAGAGACATCTCAAGAGATAATTGGGACATGTGGAAGAGGGAAGGAACAGCAATCATGAGTGGTGAAGCAATAAAGAAATGCACAAAGTGAGATTGTAATTACTCTTGGGTATGCCACAAATGTTTTGGCACTTAATATATAGGTTGTAAAAATGCCTTGCCTATGCAATACATGGGTAATGAAATCAAAGTTTTTGATGAATTCTACCTTGCCTGCTTTAATATGAATTTGATCTTTGTAATTCTTTCGTTTAAGAATGCTAAGACCAATCATTGAGTCTCCTGGGGAATTAGGTTAATGGCTGAAATGAACTGCAGCCCTCCAAAGTTTATGCCTCAATACATTTATTAGTCTTTAAACAGTACAATGCTTTGCTGCTGCTTCTGCAATGGATTCACCAATTATCCTTTGGAAACTTTTGTTTTATGTACATCTTGTCCATTGAGTTTCTAAAACACTTTCCTCAAATTTCAGATGTAGCTCAAAATGTAGTCTTTGTTTCCAAATTAAGGCTTCTACATAAATTTAAAAATTATAGAGTATACTAACCTGGAATCTGCAAGTCCCAACAACTACGTAATTATTGCCGCCATATGCAATGAGTGATTCTGCAGTGCCACAGTCAAATGGATTGAATTCTACCACATGCACATAATCCTTACATTCCACAGTATAGGCTGCCCTTCGAAAAGTCTCCTGCTTCATCTTCAGCTGAAGGAACCAGAAGAATACTTTTTGTAGTTGGATAAGAAAGGCATTCTAAATGCCGAATTCTACAGGCACATTTTTCAGCTAAGAACTTTACCTGAAAAATTAGAGCTTTGGTAGCTTAATATAATTTTATAACTCAGAATAACTTTATTGTCCCTCTAAATGTACGCTGATCGGCATACCTTAAAATGAAATCTTGTTGCATACAGCTCCAAAGGGTCACCGCCTCCAATATACACTACATAAATTACTAAGCCCTTAAATATTTGAAACTACATTTAAACCAGTGCAACCAATGCATAATAAAGGAATACGAGATGGCAAAAATCAGACGTTTTGGGACGGTTCACCGGCACCTACTGAGCTCGGTCGGGCGGTGCACAGATCATCCCAAAGTCCCAGAGGGGGAGGCAGGCTTAGAAGACAGAGGGTTGAAGCGAGTCCTTCTGCATGAAACAGCTCATTCCTCACCTCAGAAGAACCAGCCTCTTCTTCCACAGGCCTAGATTTACGCGGGAAAAAGAAACCGTCGAGAGAGCGCGCGCACACGCCAACAGCCAAGAACAACTTTCTCTACAAATGCACCCATCAAATTCCCGCGGCTAGTTCGCCAGAGAGCAGGACTTCCGGATAGCTTCACTCTCCCACCCCGTGGAAAAAAAACACTTCCGGATCACCAAAGGCTGCCGCTTTTCAATTGGCTGACGACGAAGCGTTTAAAAATAAACCGCCACGAGCAGCTGCTCGAGTTAAAAGGTTCTGGTTTTTTGTTTTTTTTTGACAGCGCGGTGAGTTTCAGGGAGGCGAGCGACGCTGGGAGAAAAGCGCATTTGGGACTTGAAGTGTGTGGCCAACAAGTAAGGGAAAGGGGATGGGGGTTCTGCTTTGCTCTTACACCGAATGTAACCCTTTTCATAAGGATCTAAAAAAAATTATACCCGACTCCTGATGGAGCAACCGGGAAAACCTTCAGCAACAAATTGGGTCGGTAGAGCCCGCAGGCAGAGCATGACTGTAGCAGTCTCCTCCAGTAATTATATAACCACCATAATTAAGAGCCACTAAAAGGTTGCTTTGTTTCCTAGATTTTTCTTAAATGTTTTAAAATTTGGCTGTGCTCGTTGCGATGCCTTATGCAAAGACATCGACTTTGTATAAACTATATTTTTGCCTGTTCGGAATCGCCTATTTATCTTCGTTGGATAATTGCAGGTTAATTTAGCTGTGGTTAAATTGGAAAAGTGGTCTTCAAGGTATACTGGCTGGCTGGAAGTAAGAAAAATATGCTTTAATCTTGGTATATTGTTGCTGTGTGGGCTTATCCAACACATTGTCATAAGCACACAACAGTAAAAAAAAAGAAAATTCGCTTAGCTTGCTGTGTAAAGTAATTACTGTGCTGTGTTGGAATTGGGTTGAAGTCAATGCTGAAATTCAATCAAGTAAATATAGAGTAGGTGTAGCTTTAGTAGGCTGCTCTGTTTTGCTGGGATGCAGTTCTTCCTGTTATAAGACATTATTTTGGCCTTCCATTCAATATAGTAGACACTTATTTAATTGACAAAAACTATTTGGTAAGCTTTATACACAGAGCTCATTTGACAAACAACAGAAGTAACTTAAAACGTATTCTTCAGGCACATTAGAAGTAAAATTCAAGGTAAGTGTAAGTCTACAAAGAAGAAAAAGTGGTGAATTGGTAATAGGGTAATGATGACAGATCAGAATTGTTCCTATTCTGCCCCCCACCAAGAGCTGTGATGGCATAGTGATTACACTGCAGTATTGCAGGCTAGTTCTGCTGACTGCCAGCAGTTTGTTTCTCACCAACTCAAGGTTGACTCAATCTTCCATCGTTTCAAGGTTGGTAAAAATGAGGACCCAGATTATTGGGGGTGATATGCTGACTCTGTAAACCGCTTAGAGAGGGCTATAAAGCACTGTGAAGCGGTATATAAGTAAGTGCTACTGCTATTTTATGACTATCTTCTCTCAGAAGGGAAATGGAACCCTAGCTGCTGCTTATTAGGTCAATGTGGGAAGGAGAGAACTCCAGCCTCAATGACACAAAGGGTAAGAGATAACTTAGACAATTTAAAGAACTAAAAAAGTCAGATGATTGCATCCTATAATACTAAAGAAACTAGCGGGAACCAATGCTAAACTGCTCTCAAGAATTCTTGGAGTGAAAAAAAAAGAATTCTTGTAGGAGAGCAAATATTATTGTCTTCAAAAAGAGGATGAAGGAACACATGGGAGACTTCAGAATTTTCAGTTTGAAGCCTATATTGGAGAAGATTAGATTACAAAGCAGCATGTTTGTGAGCATTTCAGTAGCATGGTGCAATTACAGGTAGTCCTTGTTTAGTGACTGTCTCATTTAGTGACCATTTGCAGTTATGCCACTGATGAGTTACTTTATGACATTCATAGCTCTATAAAGCAAAAGGAACTGAAGTAAGATCATATTCTTGTGCCATACTTAAAAATTAAATTATAATTAAGATGGACAGGTTCAAGTGATGGCTTCTGGATGGATGGGGAGAGACTACTGCTTCCTTTAAGGTCTGTGACGTCATTTTCTCTCTCAAGGAGATGTTTACCTTCTATGCCCAGTTCATGCCGTCTCTGGCCATGTTTACAAGACAAGAAGGGCATCCGTCTAATCCATAAGTGATTAACCTCTTTCCATTGAGGTTGCTTTCCACATCCTCAGATATCACACGTTTGAGAGTATCTTAGTTTTCAGAAGAGTAGTTAAGACAGGAGGAGGGCATGTTATCAGTGAAGACTGGAATATGCTGACCACATGATTTTGTAAATATTTAATTTAATGACAGTTTTGTTTATAGTGTGGATGAGTTTCTTATTTTTGAGAGGGTGCTTTTTAGGTTGATCTTAATTGTTGACTGTCCACAGCTTTTAAGAATGGGAGGTATATAAATTAAGTAAAGAAAATGCCTGGAAAATTAGGCGTTGGCAGTTAATGGTTACTGCTGTACAGATTGTATTATTGCAGGACTCTGTTTTTATATTAATTTTAGGTTACGCTTTTATGAAATAAATTGCCTGAAATTGTTTTGACTCTTGCAGTATAAACAGTAAGTAGAAATAAATTAACACTCAAGACTTTAAAAGTGAGCCCTATTCAAATAATTAATTTAGATGATAAATTAGTTTGTCAAGGAATAATTTGTTTATATTTTTTTGAATTCCTATGCTGATTCTATTTATCGTATGTCAAGTACAAACTATTTCCCCCTGTGCTGTCCTATCATTAAGCTTCCTGTTCTCAGTTACATTGTTTTCTTCTTATGATTCATTTTCTAAATGTTAAACATAGCGATGACTGACTAATGGTTATTTTAACTACAATTGATGGGAATTATAGGCCAAGTACACAGGGTGGACTTGATTTAATCAAGTCGATTTAAATCACTAGTAAAAAGGATTTATTTAAATCAACTCGATTTAAATCATAATTTTTAAAGAGCAACTGTCCTGTCATCTCTGTCCCGCAATGGCTCCTCCTCTGACCTGCTTTTGATTCACCGACAGTCCCATTCACTTTAATGGGACAGCTGGTGATGTGGCAGTGACACAACAAGGTGAGGGACGTCACAGGCAGCAGCTGAGTGGATGCCCGCTAACAGGCCCTGCCATAATGGATCTGAAATGATATTAATATTATATTTATAAGCTGCTTAGGTTTCACTTTCATTTTTACTGCTTGCCCTTCCGCCCCACGCTTAGAGCCTGGTGGTACAGATGCATTTCTCGTCAAACAATCATACAGTTTGTAGTGTACATTGATTTGCAAAACAATGTGATAAAGTAAAGTAAAGTAACTTTGCTTTTTGATTTATCTTATGGTTACTGTGAAATTATGTGAATGCATCATCAATGTAGTGCATGTTATCTCAGCTTGCAGAGTTTGGATTCATTGAATGAGTTTACCAAAAATGTAAATATTGCAGAATATACGGCTTCATGCTACATAACTAAGCTCCATTTTATGCTGAATAAACTAAATTATTAATGTATCTTAAATAGAAAACTATTTTAGATAGATTTTTACTCCAAAAGCATTTTGTTAAAATAAATTTGATAAAAATAAAAAAATCCAATTTGAATTTAAAAATATTTTTTTTTTTTATTATTAAAATTAAATTTATATACCGCCCCATTCCAAATATATATGTGTGTGTGTGTGTATAATTATAATTTTTTATCCACCCTGCAAGTACATGAAGACACAAGTGGGAGATCCTACTTTATCAATTTTGTATTTTGAACTTTTGCATTTCCTTCCATTGCTGCTATCTTCCTTATAGAAGCCATTACAAATTCTTAATATTTGCAAGTTGTCCTGTACGATTTAACTTTTTTTATTATTATTTAGGATAATGACTCCTCTTCAGCAAAGCATTTGGAATATGATTAAATGTTTCCGGAGAAATTGGCGCTTGTTTTCAGATTCAGAAAGGACTACAGTGTGTGGGGCAGATTGTATGCTGATGGCTTTGAACTTATCTGTTGCTGAAATTAATAAGAAGGTTAATATATATTGATTTCAGGGATTTTTTAAAATAGGTCAATGAGTCCATAAATCACCCAAACATGTTTGAAGGGTATCTTAATAATATTTTGTTCATTATTCTGATGTTTGGGAATTGAAAAGTATTTTACTTCAGAAAAACTACTAAAGGATTCATCAAAATCTTGTTATTTTCTTTGATTAGCTGCCTCATAAAGAGTTAATTTAATACCTTAGCTTGTGCATCACTTAGGCTTCAAACAAACCCGAGTTCCTAAATTTGCTGTAATAAGTTCTTGGTTTAAATAAGAAAATGTAAGTATGTATGTTCAAACCTCACGAATGTCTGAATGAAGAACATGTTTTCTGTTAAATAGACGGTAGTTAAGATGGTAGTTAAGATGTACAGTATGTCTGGGGGACCCAAAGTCAGTAGGGGAAGCTCAGTAGATTTTAGGTTGGTCGTTCACTTTCAGTTCAAGTAGGAATGTTTTAGTGGTTGAGTTCCAGTTATGAAATACCTTCCCAAGGGAAACACAATTAACCTCCAGGTTTTAGATAGAAATATGACTGTCATAGCATTTGGGGGCAACCAGTGCACAAGAACTAGAATACTTTTTAAATTGCTGCCAGTAGCTTGCTTGGTTTTTAA
This sequence comes from Oxyrhabdium leporinum, assembly GCA_032468155.1. Taxonomy (NCBI): domain Eukaryota; kingdom Metazoa; phylum Chordata; class Lepidosauria; order Squamata; family Cyclocoridae; genus Oxyrhabdium; species Oxyrhabdium leporinum. Next base: position 188,704 of record JANHFL010006795.1, on the reverse strand, counting down.
AATTTTTATTGGATGGTTTAATCATATGGTGATCTGCACTGGGAAAGGAAAGGGCTATATTAAACAATAGTTATTAACACTGGAATCATTTTTTCTTTAATCTCTCTTCAACTGCATGCAGTTGAAAGATGAAGTATCTCATCAAACACTTCCACGAAACCTTACTTTCTCTGGTGAGATCAACCACAGAAATTTTATGCTCAAAGGAATTTATGCTCTAAAATTGTAAGCAGAGGAAAAATAAAGGAAATGTAGGAAGTAAATCATTTTCAGCTTTATCTGTAATTCTAAAATGCAACTTAAATATCTTTGTTTATGCCTCTTTTCCCAACATAATGAATATAAAATAATGTATGCTTTAAACTGAAAAGCTAGGCTTGTTAATTATTTAAAAGACTGATAGGAAATGTAGCCTGTGATTTAAAGTTAACAGATCATTCTCTGCATTTTTGTAGAATTACTAATACTGATGCCTTATCTAAACAAAATATTTATCAATACTTATTTATTATTTATTTAATAAATGTTTGAACATCCACAGAGTAATATATAAATGTTACAATCTTTCTTCTTAAATTCTGTTACTTTATCTCTTTATGTAGGAGGAAAGGCAAAGTCTATTCTATTCATATTTTCCCAACATAATGTATATAAAATAATATATGCTTTAAACTGAAAAGCTAGGCTTGTTAATCTGACTACCCAGTTTGTAAAACCAAGTATAAATATTACTTTTAACTCACAAAATATGATACGACTATGATAGGAATTAACTGCATGCAGTTATAGAAATGTTCAGTTTCTTTGGCTTATTTTATCTGTTAAGGAATAACATAGACACTGGGTTATGGGGATCCAACATTTTAGCTTTCCTGGGGTTCATTGAGTGAAGAGGAATTGTCTTGGGCCGCCTATAAAATATATAGCTAAAATTTCTAAATGATACAAGAACATTAAAAAGTTTATGATATTGTGGAACCACGTTACTAGCTGTCGAGGGCCACATACAGCCCACAGATTGTGGGCTGGACATGCCTTCTCTAAGTGATGCACAAAATATATGTAAAATATTCACTGAAAGTCCCAAATAAAGAATCCAAATAAAGAAAATGACCTGGTGACTTACCTAATTTTTTTTTTAAAATGTACAATTTATAGAGCTGCACATCTCACAGCAGTGTAAAAAAATTAAAACCACCATAACAATATAAATGCATGAAGTCTTTGTTAAAAAGTAACCCCCAGAAAAAAACTACATCATAAAAAGACCTCACATAACTGTTGGCCCAAATGCCTAAGGGAATCTAGGTCTTCAGAGCCTTGTGAAAGGCTAACAAGATTGATGCCATCCATTTTTCTGGGGAGATCCTGTTCCATAGGACAGATATAGCTGCAGAGAACTGTAGCTTTTACAACTGTAAAAAGGCACCTGCATTGAAAATGTCATGAAAGATAACACTAAAGAAGAATACTAGTATAGAAAATATATTCAGATTCTGCAAATGTTAAAAGGACTGGGAAGGAAAGCTGTAAAAGAACATTTAATCATTTTTCCATAGTTACATCTTTAAAAGGCATTCATCAGTGTCATGCAAAAAAAATAAAAAATACTACTTTTATGGAAAAACTCATTTTTAAACTTTGATACAAAAATATGATTACTACAAAATAATGTCAGAACTGCAAAGCTTTAAGAATTGTAGATTTTTCTTCATTTTACCCTTGTGAAATACAATATTCTTGTTGTCTATCACAGACTTAAGCTGTTGAACTTTATGAACTTCCTTTATGAATTAGCCAGCTGGCATTTGGTCCTAGCAAAACATTTTCTGAGTTCTACCACAAACTCTTACAGTCCTTTCTATGAATAATATGCTGTCATGGTGGGCACCTGATCATGAAAACTGATATTTGGACAGCATTTTTATTTGGATTTAAATTGTTTTTATAATACCAGTATAAACAAAGTTAAGCCCTGAAAATTCCTCATCTTGTGAGAAAAGATTTTGACTGAATTATATTGGAACTTAACTAGCTGTTGCATTTCGAAGAACTGGTTTCAGAAACATTAATGAAAAAATATATTCCACTATCTTTAAGCTGCAATCTTATACCATATAGAACAATTCACTTTAATATCCAAAAACTTCTAATAAATCAGACTAACTTACATTTAGGTTTCTTTTATTTTAATGGGAAAAATACAGCTTTAGAGCAAAACTTGAAACAAGTTGAATGTTTTGTTGGAACAAAAATTCCTCCAAGTGCTGTTGGGCTAAAGCAGCAAACAGAGAAACTTAGTTATTGTTTGATAATATAGTATAAGCACACAGTAACTTTCAAAGCACTATAGCAGGACTGTCAAACTCCCGGCCCATGGGCCGGATGCGTCATGGGTTGGCCATGCCCACACCTGGTTTAGCAAAAGGGGGAAAAAGTCCCAATACGTCACGTCACGTGACACTGATGTGATGTTGTATGACACCCCTGCACTATAGTATTACTGTTCCTAATAAACGTCATTGTCATTCAATTAGTACACAGTATAATTCAGCAACCAGTATAGTGCAAAAACATTTGATCCTTTCATATGTTCACCTGTCACATTTCCTTTCTATCTTGTCCTTCAGGAAAATTCTTCCTGCTTTACCTTTCTCACAACAATCATGGCTTAGTTGCCTGACAGTTCAATTATTAACCCTTAGTTGCTTGGTGGAAAACCACAACTTTTCTTTCATGAGAAGATGGGCAAAGCCCAGGCTACCCACTTACCAAAGCAAAAGGAATAACAAATGGCAATCATTATCTTCGTTGCTATTTTGTTCCCTTGTTTTCTATTTCCTGCATATTTTATACACAGACAGTGCATGTGACACTTTGCATTGCTTAAATGTATCCAATCAAATAGATGCAATATGCAGTAGAAGCAGGAATCTTGATGAATTATCATGAATATCACAAGAATAAAGTAAAAGATAGAAAAAATTATACACATAAAGGTGCACCTGTGACTTAGTTCAGTGTCATTGCTAGCTGATCTCATAGTGAAAAACACTTTTATAAATGTCATAAACAAAATGATAAAAATGTAATCAGTTACAGTTAAATTTTCCTGATATAATAGCTCTGTTATTTCAGCCCAGTTAAGTTTGTAAAACGTTTTTATATCTTGACTGAAGTTGTTGTAAACCATCAGTAACAGTTATTCTGAATAACTCTTTCTTCTCTTGTTATAGCTTTGTGGCGAGTTTAAAGCATCTCTTAGTGAAGTGATACTATCTTGGAATTATTTTGTTCCTGACAAGTTAGGTATATTACCAGAAAATGCAAACGCTCCTGAAAATTATGCAGACATCAGAAATACTTACACTTGCTTTTTAAAGCACTGCAATATGATGGATCTTGTAGATATATATATAAAATGTGAGACACTAGGACTGCAAATTAAACCTATACCCTCTGTAAGTATGTGCCATTATTGATTTGAATGTACAGGTATCAAAACTTGTTTCTAATATAAATCAGGGAAATTTTATAGCTTTCAATAAAGAAATATTTTCAACAAACCATGGTCAAAGCAGTAATGTTTAACTTATTAGGTGTGTGTTAATAGGAATTTTTGTAAGGTACAGTAGCATCTTTTGTGATTTTATTTAAAAGACTGATAGGAAATGTAGCCTGTGATTTAAAGTTAACAGATCATTCTCTGCATTTTTGTAGAATTACTAATACTGATGCCTTATCTAAACAAAATATTTATCAATACTTATTTATTATTTATTTAATAAATGTTTGAACATCCACAGAGTAATATATAAATGTTACAATCTTTCTTCTTAAATTCTGTTACTTTATCTCTTTATGTAGGAGGAAAGGCAAAGTCTATTCTATTCATATTGGGTTCATTGGTTCTGCTATGTAGATTTCAAGAGTCTTCCCAAAGCACAGTGCATTTCTTTCTCATTTTTTATATAAAAAGACAACACTTTTTTTAAAAAAAACATTCACCTATCACTATTTTAAAAATGTGAAAGTGAGGCTTTTAGCCTTAAAAGGGATATTTTGAGAGGTCTCAGCACCAACGATGCATGATTCATGATGGTTAATTGAAAGGTTTCCCCAATGGTCCAAGTACCAATATTGCAGGATTCAACCTCTTTGGGATATTTACCAAGGATCAGGAGGCCCCCATAACTTGCTTATCTTTAAAAAGTGACTATCAAGCTAACTATAATTCTGAAATCTCTTCTTTGCCAAAGGTACAATTGTTAGAATTTATTGCTGGAACAGCAGATTTAACAATCGAGAACAATTCTACTAATTCTGCACTCTCCACACCAACGAGAAAAATAAACCATGATAAGGAAGAGGTAAGACTTGTGTCTTCTATTTTATTTCCTAAGTACTATAACATTTCTTATGAAAGATAATTATACTGGTCTACGACCATAATAAATATTTCATTTGCTAATTGTTATGCTTGCTGTTTTTCCCATTTTAATGGTTAGGGTCTAAGCCCTATTCTTTTGATTTGTTGAGCTCCCAAGTCTTGTTTGGGGTCCTGCTTTAAACTCTGTATTACATAGTTTTTAAAAGCCTGATCATAAATAAAATGGAGTGTTTTCAGAACAACTACTGGCATTTGAATCAGTAACAATTTAGCAATGAAATAGTATCCATTATCTATTGATCCATACAAATGTTCTAAATGCCAGATTGGTAAAGATAAAAAAAATATATGAATAATATAAAATTGTGGTCAGTGCATGCTTATTTATGCTAATTCTTACCTAAAAACTTGGCTGTGTAGCCTTGTGGGGGGAGGGGAACGACACGGGACCCACACAACTGTGGGGCTGGCTGGCCCCATGAAACCCACCCTACGTGTATTATCATCTGCTATTCCCTCATCTTGGAATTCTTCTATAAAAAAATTATAATGTTTTATAATTTTAAAGATTTTAATCTTAATCTTAAATTATCCTGATTTTAATGTTTAATTTTACTGATTATATTGTGCTCTGCCCAGAGAGCTTCTCCAAGGAAGATGGGCAGTTAACAAATATGAAATATAAAGAAATAAATAAATACATTTTTTCAAAATAATGTCAGTAATTTGAAAAATATATGGATCACATTTTACTTTATTAAGAAAGTTTCCTAATACATTGCTATATGATATTTTTTTGAAGCAATCTAGAAGAAAAGTGATAGGTTTGTGTTTTAATTATAGCTGCCATTGATGGTGAAGAAAACTTTGTATGCATATTTAACCTTACTGGTTAATTCCAAAAACGATTTGGCTTTTGCTCACATTTTAAACATTCCCGATGGAGAACTTGGAAGAGAGGCTTTTACTGACCTAAAGCATGCTGCCCAGAAGAAACAAATGTCTATATTTCCGGTATGTATGAGAGATTGGTTTGCTTTGCTTTGCTTTGCGATGACACTGAAGAGATGTAACAAAATAGTCTTAGATAGTTGATTCCTCCACTCAAAAGTTAACTTGGAATTCTTTTTCTACATTAAGCAAATGTATATAGAGTATTATTTTAGGCAGATATAAAGATTAGTTTAGTAAACAATAGTATTATTCATAAAAATTTTACTATCAATATTTGCCAACAAAATATTATTGGTAGTATGAAGAAAATACTACATTACTATAGTAATTGAAATAAAAATATATAGCAAAAAAATAACAAAATTATGGAATTATATATAATACCTATAATTTACTATTTAGTTAATTCAATCCTTGAGCTTCTAATTAAATCTAATCCATTTAATAACTTACTGTGTCATCTTATTTTTAAAAAAGTTTTTAAGTGTTCTGCAAGTGTTCTATCCCTTCAAATCTGTGTTGATTGCTGGCAACTGCCTGGACAAGTTCCTGTATTTTTCTTGGCATGAATTTTGGAAATGGTTGGCCATTGCCTGCTTCCTGGGAGAAAGAGTGAATGATCCAGCTGGTTTGGGCCTAAGGCAGGGCTACAAATCATTCATTTCCCCATTTCTAGCCTGATGCCTTTAAACCACTACATGAAACAGCTCTCTCGATTTTCTTTATAGTGACATGAAATTACCGTGTTTGCATTCAAGCCAAAGCTATAAATGAGATCTGTTTTAGGGATATAATTCAACACTGCATTGAGATACCTAATTATAACATTTCTTCCTTAAATTATATTAACATATGTAGTGGTTTGAAGCCCCTATATTTATAACCGAGTAGAAATCAAATAATATGAGTTAAAGGATCTTCAAATTTCTTCTCTCACCAGTGTAAGAAATTTAATTTCTAATCCTTTTTAAATATACCTTTGAGGTCTCCAATAAAAATTTAATGTTTTCTAATGAATTAAATTCATTTTTAAATGATAGGAACTCTGATACATATTTTAACATTCTGGACCCATAATTTCTTCAAACGTGGATATTCCGACTCTTCATTTCACAATTTAAATATATAACTCACACTAACTTTCATTTTAGTAGCTTATAAAATTCTGCTGCTGGTTTCCAACTTGATGGCTGTATCTCTTGAAGAAGCTAAGATGCAGGTATCTTGGTGACTGCTAAAGAATCAAAGCCTTGTTCTTTAATTAATATGTGTTTTTGTTACTCATTTGGCCAAGTATATATTAGAGGTAAGTCAGAGTATTGACTTAAAGCAATGTTTCTCAAGAACTTTAAAACAACCATTAGAAATCAACTGATTTAAAATAGTAATTCCATGTCTAGCCCAGACATTCCAAAAGAAATCTTTCCTGCTAATTTTTGAATTTAATTGTACCCCAGCTTCAATTTCTCATGTGATTTCGGGATCAAAATATAACTATCAGTTAATAACCAAATATGCTTACAAGTTTTCAATATGAGCTGAAATGCCATGTTTTTCACCATTATTTTAAAATAATATAAGGTTGCAGTCTAAAATAACGTAATTAGTGGTTATTTTTGAGTTGTATATGATTGTGCTGTTTGGCTGTAATACAGAGCATCCTCTATTCAAGCCACATTTTGTAGAATATTTTATTTTCCAACAGTAATTTCTATTGTACAGTAGGCCCCTTTTGAAATCTAGGGATTTCTGAACAATTTGATACAATGTGTATGGTTTTTGCTATTGAAAGAAGAAAAAACTGGGTATGCGTGCTGGGATACACTAGAACTCTCTGGATTGTTTTAATTGTAAAAGAAACAAGGCTAAAAAGTACTCATTCCCAGAGCCGGATATTCAACAGTCTTGTGGGTAGTCCCAACTGGAGACTTATACATGCTGAGTTTTGCCATATGAAAGGAAATGTTTTCCATATGCACTGGTTTTCCCCCACCAGGTTACAGGGAAAAAAAATGGGTCAGAAAATGCTGGTGTTCATATCATCTTGGTCTACTGCTTTTAATATAGTCTTAGAAACATTGATCTTTGCTCATTGTTGTCAGAGCCACCGGAAAATCCAGAAGCAAAACTAGAACATCGTATTGAAATCTAATAACCTAAAAGCAAAAGAGGGCATAAATTATTACATAGAGAAAATAGAAAACATTATTTCAATTTGCAACATACAATGAATGCATTTTTATTAAGTAAAAGTTTTTATGCCTTTTTGTAAAGAATTTCTTTAAAAAAACCGATCCTTTTCTATTACCATTTTACATACTGTAACTAAATTATATGTTTCTTGTTAGATGGCAACTTCATTTATACGTGCCATAGAACTTGGAGGAAAAGGATATGCTCCTTTACCAACTGATCCCTTAAGAAGTCATGTGAAGGGGCTTTTTCAGTTAATTCACTTTATTGATAAGTTAGAAGAAATTATTGGTGAAGATCTGGATCCAAGGTAATTCTTTTCTCGTACATAGACCTACCTATTATTTTTTTTAAAAACTTTAAAATGTATTCTTATTCATTAGCCTTTGAAAAACCAAACAAATCTGATGCTTAATTACAGTAGTTATCAAACTGGCTAAATCTCACAATGTGATGTCCTTTTAATGCAATTGAAATAATTCACGTGGAAAACAGCACTTTAATTATTACTTTTTACATCTATCAAGCTTTCATTGTTTCAGTCTCTTTCAACTATTTTTGTTTTTCTTTCCTATAATTTATTATTGTTCTTATTAAAATTGTCTGCATAAGCAGAGATTACAGTAGCTATTATTGCAACAGCTACAAACTTAATGTTATCCCTACATGTAGTTATTGTACATGTAGCGACATACAGTAGTCTATCATCAGATTGTTTTATAGTTAATTTTCCATGTTAGGATTAATAATTTTATAGTTTGGAATATTTGGAATTTTGAAAAATAAAGACTGTTAAGGCACAGTTGAGAAGACAAAAGTGGTAATGTGGCAGCAGAAAGCCAGTTAAGTGAAGATTAGTTCTGAGAAAATTGCTGAACAAGAATTAATTCCTTGAGGGAAAAGCTTAGTAGAGTAGGAGGTAATATTGTTAGTAGAAAGAAAATAGGCAAAATAGATGAGCCTTGTGCAAGAAGCAAGAACAGGTAAATGGGAGATAAAGAAAAGGAGATTTTGGGATTCAATAGGTGGTTAAAAGTGATGTTTCTAATATTATAGATACAAGAGCCAATGTAAGAATTTTTCTAGTAATAACTGGAAAAACTGTTAACTGACTCCTGTAACATCTGTTCACTTGATACAGTAAAGTCTAGTGAAGTGAAACTACTCCAGAATATAAATTAAAATTGTATGCTGATGCTATCATACTCAAAATTACTCGGTCCAGAGGATCTCTAGCATTGTTAGGGAAGTAAACAGCATACATTTAGTATACATTCACCCTTAGGTTGTGGAATTAATAAAGAGAAAACCCATGCATTGGTATGGAATTTGACAGGATGAAAAGCAATGTTCCTATCAAACAAGAGGCTTTATTCCAGTAGAGACTTTAACTTTCCTGCTAAAAAGATAAAATATTTTGGATTTTTTTTTAAAAAAATATTTATTTAAGATTAATTATTTAGCAAGTTGGAAAAATATATCAACAGATATTTCTAGATAGGAAAAGTTAAATCTATCTTGGTTAAGACTAATCACTCCTGTCAAAGTGAATTTCTCACCACGACTACACTTTCTTTTTCAAATTATTCCTGTATTTATTGAAGATAGGCTATTACTTGGCACAGACAAGTAATGAATTACTCTTTCAGTCTTCAAGAGGCTGTTCATATGTATCTGGATCCACAAATTAGAAATTATTATACAAGACTAAGTAAACTGCTGAATGCCTGGGATATACAGGAAAATAATAAATCTGGGCTTCCCCCTCCTGCTGTGTCCTGAATGTTTGCTTTTATGAAGACAAAGCCTCTAATAAATTTTCTCAGTGGAGAAATAGTTTGTATGAATTTCAAGATTTTATTAAGAATAGGACAAAGCTAAAAGCTCTCAAGTCTCTTAGTATGCAGCATTCTGCCACATTTAATTGGTTTCAGTGCCTTCAATTAAGCAGTGTGACAGTAAAAAGAAAGGCTATTGAGAAGTCTGTCCAATTTTACAGTCTAATAACACATATTATTGACTTATGCTAAGCATTATGTATAAATTATTAGTGAGTATAATTCAGTTATACTTGATGCAACAATACAAATTTTAATGGAAGAATACTATAAAATTTACTTTGAACATAATAATCAGAAATGGTATAAGATGTTGGTATATCTTGAGTATTTTCCTTAAAAAATACTGGAAATGTAACAAGCAGGGTGAATCCTCCTTTCATATGTTATAGTACAATATAGTATACCCTGCAATATTGGAAAATTATTCACTCTAGAATGGAACAAATTTTGAAAACTGCAACCAGAGATATCTTTATTAAATGTTACCAATCTAGACACCCCTTCAAAATGTACTGCACTGGCACTGTATTTGTTACTCTATATGCTTTTTATTGGAAAAATACCTTTGATTCCATCTTTTGAAGAATGGTTAATTAAACTATAGGATTATATCTAAAATAAAAGATACCTAAAATAACTATGCAAAATCAAATTTGGGTCTGTCACTGGGACCAGAGATCTACTCTCCTGAGCTTTTGGAAAGAAGAAGAAGAAAGAAGGAAGAAGGAAGAAGGAAGAAGGAAGAAGAAGAAGAAGAGGAAGAGGAAGAGGAAGAGGAAGAGGAAGAAGAAGAAGAAGAAGAAGAAGAAGAAGACGAAGAAGAAGAAGAAGAAGAAGAAGAAGAAGAAGAAGAAGAAGAAGAAGAAGAAGAAGAAGAAGAAGAAGAAGAAGAACAACAACAACAACAACAACAACAACAACAACAACAACAACAACAACAACAACAACAACAACAACAACAACATCTCTATTTATTTTAGTGTTGGCCACCTGCAAGCCTCCCCATTTTTTTTCTCTTCTATCTTCTCTCCCATCATAACTTCAGTTCCAGACTTGGTGCCATAGATAACCATTTCTCCTTCCTTCAAGGGAGGCAACAGGAAAGACCTAAGTCATTTCATCAAACATTGAAAGAGAAAGTGAAAGAAAGTAACTTTCCCTATCAGAGCATCTGGAAGGGGTATGGTTTTCCTCTTGCACAATGTACATTCAACATTACCCTGGGTTGGGTAGAGAGAAGGATGGATTCCTCATGGATTCTTCTTCTGGCCATGCCAACTCACAGATTACAATTTCCTCATTTCCAGAGTTGTACCGCTATCCAACTAGTGAGTTCTTCTGTTTTGGAGACTTCTTACCGAAATTCTAAAAATGACCCATTCTATGAAAGAATACTTGACTATCTTACTTCTTTCTTAAAAAGGAAAGTGAATGGAAGTCTACTTGCCTTGGGCAAATTTCACAGACCCTATAATACACCTGTACATGCTTGACAGACAGTTATTCAATAGGAAGTTCCTGACTTAAAATAAAATACAATTTTAGCCTTGGAAATAGTGTACGGTTGAATGCAAAGGAACATTTCAAACTCAAGTTTTTTCACAGCTAAGTTGTTCAACTCCTTGGTGTTTTTCATTGGCAAATCTGTTAATTCTACTTTCTCTCATAGCCGGTTTATTTTTTTCCTCCATCCAACAATTTGTGATCCGAACGGAATTATAAATATTTGAAACAATAAACATGATACAACAATGAAATAAATGATCAATACAATTGCCTTTAGGAAAAAAAATGGAATTGGAATATGACAAAACCTAGGGGTATTTCTATTCTTGGATTTGAGATTGTTTTTAATGATGAAATGGAAGCCTGAACATGTGTAAGTAAAATGAATCACAGTTGTCAGAAGTCAATTGTCAGTAACCATAAAAAATTCAACCTATTTTCCAATTGCTCCATCAGTTTATTATAATCAAAGTTTTAGCCCATTTTACCATACTTGATATTGATACCATGTTCTTCTGTTTCAAATTTAAAAAAAAAGTTGATATATTTCAGCAATTCCATGTTTCATCCTTTGTACATAATTCTGTTTCAAATTTGCCTTATATTGCACGATACCATGAATTGGTATGGACTTAGCCAGTGACTTTCTCTTAGCCCATACCATAGACAGTGATGTCCTTCTGTCATCCGTTGTTCTCTTGATTTTATTTTATATTTCCCTTGGTAAACGTCTAGTATCTCACAATAAGTAACCATTTATCTTTGCTGGTTATTTCCTCGCCTATAAAATGCCTTTTTGTGCTGTGAGCCATCAAGGTGGGCTTGTGTCTATTCCATATTCTCAACATGGCCTGTGTGACATAAATTGGCAATTTGCTTCCAAGAATGGTTGCCCTGTGTGGACTGCAGGAGACTTGTCCATGGAGTCACCAGAACTCAACTCTGACTTGAAGAGCCTTGAAGGGTCTTGGACTTGAAAAAAAAAAAAGAATGATTCTGTAATAGGGAAGTCCTGTATTGAAAGAAAAGTAAAATATTCTTAAAGCTTTACAAGAGGAAAAGAGTAAGGATTTTTTTTAATCTGCACAAAGTTGTACATAAAAATAATCTCCTTGGATAGCAAAGTGACCAACAAACAAGTACTGGAGCGCATAACATCAGACATGTCACTTGGAAGGCAAAACCACAAAACTGAGTCTCAGTTATTTTGGCCATGTCATGCACAGAATTCACTGGAGAAATCAATTATGTTTGGAAGAATTAACAATAAAAGGAAACCAGGCCACCAAAGAACATGGTGGCTGGACGTCATCAAAGCTGATACCAGCCAGTGCATCTCAAAGAAGTAGTGCAAGATTGGAAGATGTAGAGCAGGGGTGTCAAACTCAATTTCATTGAGGGTCGCATCAGGGTTGCTTGACCTCAGGGGCTGGGGGGGCTGGGGTGTGTGGCTAGCATGACATCACTTGTGTTGGGGCCTGAGCACTCTGCCAGCAAAAAAACGGCTCCTGAGCTCCATTTTCAGCTGTGACGGCCTCCTGCAACCCTCTGCCAGTGAAAACAGAGCTCGGGAGGGCCGCAGGCAGCCCTCACAAACTCCATTTTTACTGGCAGAGGCAATTGACACTACAGGGCAGTCTAAGCACCCCATGAGCCAGATTCGGCCCCCAGGCCTTGAGTTTGACACCCCTGATGTAGAGAGACCTGGTCCATAGAATTGCCAAGAGTTGGACATGACTGCATGGATCTCATCATCTTCATCAAAATGATCAGTAGCTACATTTCCAGACCAATAATAATCAAACATCATCATCATCATCTTCTTCTTCTGTTAACAACCCCATAATCCCTTGCGGGGTGAAGTCTGGGCAACTGAATGGAGCTAGCAGAGCGTTTTAATGGCCAGATGCCCTTCCTGTCGCCAATGCAGAGTTTTGTTCAGCAGATATAATATCAGTGTGACCAGAAAGAGAAATATCTGCCTCTACCTAGGATCGAACTCACAGCCTCCTGATTGTGAGGCGAGAGCTCCATCGCACCACTCCAATAATAATCAAACATACACAACCCAGAATCCTACTTTTAATACCCCCCCCCAGAAGTGTTTGAAATTCTAAAGTATTGGAATTCAAGAACTGTAGTAGCAAATGTCAGCAAGTGGGCATCAGGGTCAGTTTTGAACCAATTACTTTGGCCCAAAAGATGAGAAATAGAATATAAGCACTAAGTTCCTTGCAGTAGGAGCAACCCAACAGAACTGTAGTGTGGGCAATCTTTCCAGTTTAAAGAGGATTGAAGAATGCTAATGCATTTTGAGCCACAGCGTAATGACAACACTAATTGCAATTCTGGAAACTGTCAAGGATTGCAAAAAAAAAAATCCTTGAAAGGTAGAGAGGACTCCAGTCTGCTGGATGACTCTTAGACATGCAGAATCATGAAAACTCCACAGCTAAAAGTTTTGGCTGGTGACTGTGATTCATTGCTTGATGCTCATCTTGTTCCCATTTGCATTATCTCAGACGTTCTCTTCTTTGCACACAAATAGCAAAGGGTCCCTTCTGGTATCTAAGCTTTTCCAGATCTCTGTTTCTACTTTTGCTTCCAAGAAAGCTGCTTTTTCATCCCATTCTCTTCCTCAATTTTGTCTCTTGCTCTCCCTGGCCTCTCCTTGAGTCTCATTCAGTGTAACGTTCTCTCAGTGCTGTTATGAAAACCAACAAACCAACATTCAAGTCTTTCTCAACACGCGGCAGCATTGAGTTGGCTTTCCCTGAACACCTGGCCAATGTCCACATACTCCCCCAAGATTTGAGCTTGACTTGAAGAGGCTTCGCTTTGTAGCTTCGTCGAGATTTCGAGTTTGTTTTTTTAGGAAAAACGAGAACAAAGCAAAAATGTACCTAACCTTAAACACACACAAACACCCCTTTATAAAAAGGGCAGTTTATCAAATCCTTCTGTTGTCAAGTTCTCTAGAAGATGTCCATTCCATTAGAGAAGGTTTCTGTGATGGGAAGAACACAGCTATGGATATGCACGGCAAATGGCATGTCAATTCTACATCAACAGTGAACGGCTTGGAATAGACAAGATAGATTTATGCCTTCGATGTGTATGGGCTAGTGCCTAAGCCCACATACCAAGATGCAAAACCAGTAATCCGTCTCCAAATCCTTGTGCTCCAGGGACATGGTAATGAGTGTGATGTTTGTCCTCCTATGTTTCTTAAATGGCATCAAGTCTTCTTCTTCCCCTTGCTGACTGAGAGTTGAATGACATCTTCCTCCAAAGAAACATCATGAAAAGTACAAAATAAGGAAGGTGATAAATCACCCTTTGTCATAAGGAAATAGAAGGATATGTATTCAGCTTGGGCTCCAAGCTGAGCTGAAGCTCTTGACAGAAGGAATGACAGCGCCTGAAAAAACAATCACACTTTCGCAACCTTCCTTTATAGCAACCGTCTAGCCCCAGATTTTACAAGACAAATATGCCTCTGGCTCTTCAGATGTCAGTTAAGAATGTTAGGTTTAGAAACAATGTGTTTCAGCAGGGTGAATTTTAGATAATGGCTTACAGCTCTGTGCATCTCCAGAACCTGAAATAAAAGCGCTAACAGCCAACATCATTTTTCACAGATTTGCTGCAAAAAAACCAAATCTTTTGGTTTTCAAATTTAAATACTGCTTTAGAAGGAAGCTCTGAATATCAGCAGTGCAGTGCTGCTTCTGCTTGCTTGATGGGTGTGTGGGATAGACAACAAATTACTTGCACAACTTGGGTTAAGTTGTGTGCCAAATTATACAAAAGGCATCAAAGAAGACAGGATAGTTTCCATGTTTTGCAGGAGGAGAATAAAGATGATTACCTTAAATATCTTGATTCTTCTTCTGGCTAGTGGATTAAATTCTTCTCTGCCATGAAGTTTTATCTCTTTGAAGAAAGGCTGTGCCTGAGAGTGGTACACCTGTTTACCTATGTAATCAGTTGAGTTTCCAGGTACTTCCATACTTCTGGCATACCCAACACTCTGAGCAGCTGATTCAGGAGGACTCAGAATGTCTTCACATTTTACCAGTGGTGGTGGTGGAGGAGGAGGAGGAGGAGGAGGAGGAGGAGGAGGAGGAGGAGGAGGAGGAGGAGGAAGACGAAGAAGAAGAAGAAGAAGAAGAAGAAGAAGAAGAAGAAGAAGAAGAAGAAGAAGAAGAAGAAGAAGAAGA